>JAANYP010002377.1:0-202293 GCA_020465985.1 Centrapalus pauciflorus | reverse complement strand
TATAGCAAGCTCCAAATCATGCCTCTGTAAGCTGTTACTGAAACAGCTTTGCCACTGGCATCAGCATCCAATTTTACATTGGTTGCCATTGGGGTTTTAATAGGAGAACTTTGATCAAATTTGAACTTTTTCAATAGATCTAAAGTGTACTTTCTTTGATTTATAAAAATTCCAGTTGAGGTTTGTTTAACCTGTAATCCTAAAAAAGAAAGTTAGTTCTCCCATCATACTCATTTCATACTTAGATTTCATGAGTAATGAGAAATTCTTGCATAGCTGCTCATTAGTAGAACCAAATATTATGTCATCCACATAAATTTGAACAAGCATAATGTCAGACTTCACCTTCTTTATGAACAATGTAGTATCCACTTTACCTCCTGGAGTACCCATGCTCATAAGGGAATTCAGTAAGAGTGTCATACCAGGCTTCTAGGGGCTTGTTTGGACCATAAGAGGCTTTGTCCAACTTATAGACAAAAACCTGGGTTTGTTCATATTTCCAAAACCTGGAGGCTGGCTACATATTACTTCTTCTTCAGCTTCCCATTCAAAAAAATTGCACTCTTCACATCCATTTGAAACTAACCTTTATGCTCTTATGAAGCAGCGTTAGGCTAGATACAATAACGAATTGCTTCTAGCCTTGGCCCACAGGAGCAAATGTTTCATCATAGTTCAATGCCTTCCTCCTGTCTGTAGCCCTGAGGCAAACCAGTCTTGCCTTATTCTAAGGACCATTTGACCTTTGCTCGCCATCTTGTCCTGAAAACCCATTTTGCCAATATAGTTTTACCTTTAGGAGCAGGGACCAACTTCCATTACTTTGTGCTCTTCAAACGATGAGTTCTTCTTGCATGGAAGTGATCCATTGGCATCTTTTAATGCTTCATTCAAACCCTCTTTTGGACTCCATCAAATGAAAACCAAAACTAGAGGAACATACAGAAGTTTTCCTAAGCTGTCCCACCGTGTTTGGATCCCTTTGTTGATGTCCACCAATTATTTGTCATTGGGGTGACACCTGATCCACTTAGGATCATTTTTCAATGATGATTCACCTGAGTTGTTAACATCTTCAGCGGGTCCTGTTAAACAGCTCTCAAGATTTTCAGACACACTGTTGTCTTGAGCCTGTTCACTTGTTGAACATGTCTGACCACTGTTGAACATATCAGCAGAGGAACTGGGAAAATCAGCATTGATAGGTTCTGGACATGCAGTTGTAATTAAATCAGTACATTTATTCACACAGGGTGTATTGACATAATCATCATCATGTCCATCATGATTAACAGGTTCCACACTGGGTGTAGTGGAAGCTTTTGAGTCCTCTTCATTGATTGAATGCATCAGATCATCAAAGTTAAGGTCTCCTGAAACTGATTCAGGAACAGCTTTGGTGGAGGCATTCTTGGACTCTTCAAAGGTGACATTGATAGATTCATCTATCACCTTTCTTTTGTTGTTGTATACTCTGTAGGCTTTGGAGATAGTAGAGTAGCCAACAAACACACCTTCATCAGCTTTAGGTTCAAATTTCGACAGCTGGTCCCTTTGATTCAGAATGAAACAGGGACATCCAAACACATGGAAGTAACTGACATTTGGCTTTCTCCCTTTGAGCAGCTCATAGGGAGTCTTGTTGAACCTTTTCACCACTAAGGATCTGTTTTGGGTGAAGCAGGCAGTGTTAACAGCTTCAGCCCAAAATGATGAAGGTAAACCTGATGCACACAGCATGGTTCTGGCAGCTTCAATGAGAGTTCGGTTTCTCCTTTCAGCAACTCCATTTTGTTGAGGAGTTCTTACTGCTGAAAAGTTTTGAGATATACCTTTCTCTTCACAGAAGTCTTCAAGAGTACTGTTTCTGAATTCAGTACCATGATCACTTCTAAGCTGCTTTACTTGGGCAGAGTTCAACATTTCCATCTTTTTGACAAATCCAATAATCTCTCTAGCAGCCTCTCCTTTGCTCTTCAGAAAGATCACCCATGTGTACCTGGAGAACTCATCAACCATTACAAGAGTGTATCTTCTTCCTCCTAGACTTGGGACATTAACAGGTCCAAACAAGTCCATATGGATCAAGAAGAGTGGAGTATCAATAGAGAAATTGTGTTTGGATTTAAAAGATGTTTTTCTCTGCTTGCCTTTCTCACAAGTTGTGCATAATCTATCTTTGGCAAAAGTCATAGAAGGCAAACCTGTCACCAACTCTTTCTTACAGAGTTTGTTGATGTTCTTGAAGTTCAGATGTGACAATCTTCTGTGCCATAACCAGTTTAGATCAGCATTTGTTCTTGTGAGAAAACAGGTTTCAGTTGTGGGGTCAGCAGAATGCATATCCACAACATATACACCTTTCTTTCGTTGAGCACACAGCACAACTTTGCCTTGGGAATCCAATATATAACCCAGGTGCTCATCAAAGTTAACCTTGTAGCCAGCATCACACAGTTGGCTTATGCTAACAAGGTTATTTTTTTAGCCCAACCACCATAGGCTACCCTTGAAAACACTGGCAGCACCAGCTTTAGAGTGTTCCCATATCCCTCAGTGGATCCCTGTACATTGTCACCAAAGGTTACTTTTGGCCCTTTTTCAGGCCTGAGATCACTCAGCAGTTCTTTACAACCTGTCATGTGCCCTGAGCAGCCACTGTCCAAGTACCAAACCTGGGAAGGTTGTTTTTCCTGCAGAGTGAGAAGAGAATTATTAGTTATTTTTAGGGGAACTCATCACACAGATGAGTTCTCCTACTTCATCAACACTTGTTGATGGATTTTGAATGTCCACACTAATATTTCCTATTTGAATGGTATCAGTTTGAATACCATCCTCAGTGACTATGTCATTTCCACCACTGCTTGTAACAGCTGTGAAGGAAACAGCAGAGTCAACAGGCCTCATGTTCCTCAGATTCAGGACAGTCCTGTTGGGCCAATGTGTCTTCCCACATTTTAACATTTTCTCTTTTTAGTATTTTTTGGAAGAAGATTTCCTTCAGAAACAACCATTCTGAGTTGTTTTTGTTGATTCTTTCAGCAGGTTTAGCATTTCTTTGTTGAATCAAAACAGCTTGTGTAGGAGAGTTTCAATAGCCACAGCTTTGGACTGTTCTCTTCTTTCCTCTTTTTGTGAGGACAAATGTCAAAGACAGGAAGGCTTTGATTGGCTTTGAAGCTGCCAAACAGGTTTGGGACTTATTTCCCATTGGTCTTAGTTTGAGCAAATGGCTTTGCCTTTGCCCCTACTGGATTGTGATTTATGCTGCCTACACATACTCACTGTGTTTGGTTTTGAAAAAAACTTATTTTTCATTTTAAAACCAATTTTACCACTATGATTTGAAAACTTATTTGAAATCACAGCAGTTTTGTTTTCAACATGAGACTTACCCTTGTTGAAAACATGCTGCTTACCTTTTGAAAGCTTATTTTCAAAGTGTTTAGCATCAAAAGGATTAACATGCTTTTTACCATCAGCTTTGGACTCAGAACCTGTTTTGTCAATAGGTTTAGCATCCACAACTTCAGTTTGAACATGTTTTCCTTTCTTTTGCTTGTGTGAGCTAGCAGAGCACTTAGCAGGCTGACTTGGAGAACAAACTCCAACATCAGCTTTTGAGCTGAGTTCACACAAGCTGTCAGTATTTTGAGGCCTGACAAACCTGTTTGTTGAGATCAGTTTACCATTCACATTTTGAATGAATGTATTTGGAAGTTCACCAAGAGTGGATAAATCTTCTTTCAGATTATTGATCTCAACAATGGAAGCTGCTGTGTCAAGATCCCCTCCAAGATAGGCTTGGATTTTTGCAGGAATCTGTTGACTTATACAATGGCTGACTTTTTGTGCAGATTGGCACCAAGAGTCAACTATCTTTTGAAGCTTAGCATGCTTTATATCTGTTTCTCTCTTTTCTTCCAGTAAAATAGAGTTGATGTGTTTTAAATCATCAAGCTCAGTTTCCAACTTATGGAAACTGTCCAGTTTACTAGATTTAGTTTTAAGATCAGTTTTAAGCTTAGAGATTTCAGATAGTAAAGCATCATGCTTCTCAACAGCAGCTTTTAGATCAACAAGCATATATTCAAACATTTTAACTTTTTCTTCAGAACTGTAAGCCATAAAATTTTGTACCTTATACATCATAGTAGGATTCCAGTTCTCTAAGCTGCTGAAAGCTTCAGCTTCAGCCATATCCTGTTTGAAACTGCTTTTTGATGGGACATCAGTGTTGGCCATCAGACATTGATTGTCTTCTTCATCAGACGATGAATCAGATTCCTCCCAATCACAAGTCTCTGCCATAAGTCCCTTTTGGCGGTTGGAACCCACTGAGTTTTCCAACTTCCTCAGCTTAGCCATGGCCATAAGGTACTTAACCCTATAACCATCATCCGTGTTTGTCTTGTATGGTTTGGATGACTGACCAACAGCTTTTGACACACAGTCAGCAGCTATATGACCAGTTTTGCCACATTTGAAACACTCAGCCTTGGATTTATCAAATGCCTTCTTTTTGCCAGCACCTGAACTTCCTTGCAGCATGTTTCTTCCAAACCTTTTCTTGTTGAACCTTTTGACAAGCATAGCTATCATTTGCTCATCATCTTGTTCAGCAAGATCTGCAGTATCTTCTTCATCTGACACCTCCTCCTTGTCATCATCCTGTTGATCAGGTTGAGTGAACACATCACTCACCTGATTTACAGGCTGTCTCACATTAGCCACAAAGGCTGCACCTCTATTGGACATTTCCAAGGCATTTCTCTTTTGTTGCCTTGACTGTTCATCATTCAGTAAGGATCCATACAGATTGACCAGATCCATACTTCTGATAGTACCTGAGTTCCTTAGAATTGTTGAGAAGTAGTTCCACTCTTCAGGTAGAATGTCCAGAAATTTATTTACCAGGGTAAGACTATCTGTGAAGACCTCCCTTTCCGGGGCAGTCCTCAACGTCTAGGTCCCAATTCATGTAACACGATATCAATCATACTAAGATAGGGTAATTAAATTGCGGAATAATGAAATTACATGTACATTACAGATTAGGATTTAAGTTACATATTTCAGAATAAAGTTATAAAAGGGTAACATCTAATCTAATCATAACATTATACATTACATCAAGTCTACCCAGAACCACCACAATTGTTGTCTTCCAATCAATACCAGAAAGATTGTTGAGTAGTGGTCTAAGAAAGCTTCAAAACTTGGATCTTGAATGACCTAAGTACTAGGTCCTGCAGGTGATTTTCCTTTAGCTTTTCCTGTAAAATATTAATGCAACATCTGTAAGCAAAGCTTAGTGAGTTTATAGATTTTCAATATCAACATGCGTGTCAAGCGGAGTCATTAATCTTAGCGTGATATGTCTTGGCTGCCGCTACAGCCCTCATGATTGAGATATAGAATCATAGAATCGGAGGATGTTCAAGCCACACTCACGCTTAAATCGTGGGGATCAGCCACATACTGGGCTAGCTACCAGTAAGTCAATATGGCGGAACATCGGAGGTCATTACCAAGTTCATAAGAACTGGTGAAATAGCCGGGTCTAGAACAATAGACCATAAGGGCTAGTCAAGCTGAATCAATCTATCAAAGGTCTGATCAATAATGGAAGCATATGTCTTAGAAGTCATGATAGCAATGAATCATAAGGCAAAGTCTGAAGCAATATTAAATGCAATATGAAAAGATAATCAACCGGATCTATGCATGTTCAATCTGAATATCTATAACTCACAGGTCTGGGTCTTGGTCAAACAGATATATGAATCTGCCACCTGAGTTATCTCAGGATTTTATCTTTGTCAATCTGTAATCTGTAAATCAATTCTCTGACCCGCTTTAAATCTTTTAAAATCTTTGTCTTTATGTTCAGAATTTCACTGAACCTGTCCAGAATTATATCATATAAATCTCATGTCAATATCATCATCATTATCATGGAATTTTTCATCATCTTTTGGTCATTAAATCTGATTCTGATAACTGATAACTTGTCAATCTTTCATTAAATTCTCATAAGTTCTCTCTTTCTCTTATATATATATATATATATATATATATATATATATATATATATATATATATATATATATATATATATATATATAAATCATTTAATTTATTGCAATGTCAAAAATTCATAAAAGTTGGGTTTTCGAATCATAATTTCGGATCAGCCCGGATTATGATCCGGATTCGGATCATCCGGATCCGGACATCCGAATTAGCATATATCCGAAATGGTACCCGAATTGACTTCACCCGAATTAAGCATTTGACCGAATTTAGGATCATATAAGTACCAAATTCGGATCATACAAGGTCCGAAATTCTAAGATCCGAAATGAGTCTTCATCCGAATTTAGGGAGTCCGAAATGTGTACATCATCCGAATTCGGATACTACCGAATTCGGACCCTAGACTTTAAAATTTCCAGAAATTGTTCTTGATGTTCTTGGTGTTCTTCATACGGATTTTATTAATAATTATCAAACTTTCATTTTTATTAACATGCAATGAAATATATTGATGTAATATCACTATTTGAGTGTTTTTATACTAATTTCCCTATTATTAACATCATTATTTGATCAAGATCATCCAAAATTCATCATTTTTGTCAAGAACACCATTTTTGGTAAAAAAAATCCGATTTGTACTAATATTTGGATGATTCATCCTCTGATTTTAATTTCAATAAGTTCTATTTACTTAATTTCATCATAATCTACTAGAATTTTATACATGCAACATAAGAATTCATAATTTTAATTCTTGGTTTCGGTTTTTTAATAAAACCGAACCAAACTCTTGAAAACTAAGGAATTTAATCAATAATTACCTTGAATTGTTGCTAATTGATGATGTTTGATGATTTGTTGTAACTCCTTTGTCTTGATTCTTCAATTAATTCATCAATTCTTGAATTTCTTTGGCAATTTGTGAGATTAACCGTATGGGTAGAGAGAGATTAGAGAGAGAGAGTAAATCACTTAATTGTGATTTAAAATGGTCATTTATTAAGCTTATATACCTCATTTATTCTTTTGTGTATTTAACCCACTAAACTTTTGTATTTTACATATCTTTTATAATTTGATCATTTTTAATATTTAATAACTCAATAAAATTTTACGTACTTTATTTCATTCATAATTAAATTACAATATAGTTAATGTAATAAAATTACATTACTTGATCAAAATACTGAAATTATGACTGGTCAAAAAGTTTGGTTGTTACAGAATGGGCTCCACCACGCACAAACTTCGTCCCCGAAGTTAGCTATCGTTCGAACAGAATGGGATAAGTAGTTTTCATGACATCTCTCGATTCCCAAGACTGATGCGAACCTTTGTGGTGTTTCCACTGAACGAGCACCATCTGTATCTCTTTATTTCTAAGCTTCTTAGTCTTCGAGTCCAGAATACGTTCCGGCTCTTCAACCACTCGAAGCTTTTCATCAATTTGCAGGTTAACATGTGGTATCTGCACTTCTCTTTCGTCAGCTAAACTTTTTCTTAAATGACTAACATGGAATACAGGATGTATTCCAGCTAAATCCGCTGGTAGATCAAGACGGTAAGACTGATTCCCAATCTTTTCAACGATCTTGAACGGACCAATAAATCTCGGAGCTAACTTGTTTCTTTTAATGAACCGTACCACATTCTTCATTGGAGATACTTTCAGCATCACCCAATCGTTAACTGCAAAACTGATTGATCTGTGCCGATTATCATAATATGACTTCTGCCTGCTTTGAGCTTCAAGAATATTCCTTCTAACTAGTTGAATCTTTTCATGAGTCAACTGTAGAAGGGCAGGTCCTGCTATTGGCGATTCACCTGTTTCGCGCCAACAGGTAGGAGTTCTGCATTTTCTTCCGTACAAAGCTTCAAAAGGAGCCATCTTGATTGTAGAATGATAACTGTTGTTGTAAGAGAATTCGATCAACGGCAAGTGGTCATCCCAGTTACCACCTAAATCAAGAATGCAGGCACGAAGCATATCTTCGAGAGTTAGAATAGTACGCTCACTCTGGCCATCTGCATTTGGATGATAAGCAGTACTCATAGAAATCCGAGTACCCATCCCTTCTTGTAGTGCTTGCCAGAATCTCGAAGTGAAACGACTATCACGATCTGATACGATAGACTTTGGCACACCATGACGTGAAATAATTTCAGTGATGTACAACTGTGCCAATCTATCCAAAGAATAAGTTTCTTTCATTGGAATGAAATGTGCTGATTTCGTTAAACGATCAACGACTACCCAGATAGAGTCGTGCTGTCTTTTGGTCTTTGGCAGCTTCGTAATGAAGTCCATTGTTATATGCTCCCACTTCCATTCAGGAACTGGCAGTGGTTGCATATCCCCGAAGGGTTTCTGGTGTTCTGCCTTAACCATCTGACATACTTTGCAGCTTTCAACACATTTTCCGATGTCTTTCTTCATTCCTAGCCACCAGTAATCAGCTTTCAGATCAAAATACATCTTTGAGCTGCCAGGATGAATAGATAACTTGGACTGATGAGCTTCGGATAGAAGAGTGCTACGGATTGAACCATACTTAGGAACCCAGATTCGGTTTCCCTTGAGACAGTGAAGTCCCAAATGGTTCAGAGTCAGAAATTGTAACTGCCCTTTAAGATTTTCAGAATCAATATTCTCTTCTTTCAGTGCCTCGGCTTGAGCAACTTTGATGTTTTCTATAAGATCAGAAGAGAATATAACTGGAGTTAGGGCATAACAGCACTTTTCTGGATATACTTTTCTACTCAATGCATCCGCGACAACATTTGCTTTGCCGGGATGATATAAGATCTCGCAATCATAATCCTTGATAAGCTCCAAGGATCGACGCTGTTTCATGTTCAGATCTTTTTGAGTGAAAAGGTATTTGAGACTCTTATGATCGGTGTAGAGCTGACACCGAGTCCCATATAAATAGTGACGCCAGATCTTCAGCGCAAAGGTAACAGCAGTCAACTCAAGATCATGAGTTGGTGCACTTTTCTCATAGTCTTTTAATTGCCTTGAAGCATAGGCAATTACTTTTCCCCTTTGCATCAGAACACATCCTAAGCCAGTACCAGAGGCATCGCTATAGACAACGAAATCATCACTACCTTCTGGCAAGGCTAGGATCGGTGCTTGAATCAACTTTTGCTTCAGAATATCAAATGCCTCTTGCTGTTTATTGGACCAAACGAAAGGAGTATTCTTTCGTGTTAGCATTGTAAGCGGCACAGCAATCTTTGAGAAGTCCTTTATGAATCGCCGATAATAACCGGCCAACCCAAGGAAACTTCGGATTTCAGAGGCATTACGAGGCGTTTGCCATTATTGAACGGCCTCGACTTTCGAAGGATCAACAGAAATCCCTTCGCTAGAAACAACATGGCCAAGGAACTGGATCTATAAGAATCAAAATAGAAATTCAAATTCTGATGTGAATCATAGAATAGTTAAGGAAAACAGCTCAAGACATATATAATAGAGATTATACCTGTCTGAGCCAAAATTCACATTTAGAAAATTTTGCGTAGAGTCTTTCTTTACTTAACAACTCTAGCAACTGTCGCAGATGAATGGAATGATCAGCCTCCGTTTTGGAGTAAATCAGAATATCGTCTATGAACACGATAACGGATTTATCCAACATTGGTCTGCACACGCGATTCATGAGATCCATGAATGCCGCTGGTGCATTTGTTAAGCCGAACGGCATCACGAGAAATTCGTAATGACCGTATCTTGTACGGAAAGCTGTCTTCGGAATATCCTCATCTCTAACTTTCAGCTGATGATACCCAGAACGGAGATCTATCTTTGAGAAATAACTAGCTCCTTGCAATTGATCAAACAGATCATCAATCCTGGGCAAAAGGATATTTATTCTTTATGGTGACTTTGTTCAACTCGCGGTAGTCGATGCACATACGGAAGGTTCCGTCTTTCTTTTTAACAAATAAAACTGGTGCACCCCACGGAGAAGAACTCGGTCGGATAAACCCCTTCTCTAACAGCTCTTTCAGTTGCTTAGACATTTCTTGCATTTCTGCAGGTGCAAGTCTGTATGGAGCTTTTGCAGTAGGAGCCGCACCAGGAACCAAGTCAATACTAAACTCGACTTGACGTTCCGGTGGCACTCCAGAAATATCATCAGGGAATACGTCTGGGAACTCACAGACGATAGGAATATCAGATAAAGACTTCTTTTCAGAGTTGGATTCAGATAAAACGTAGCACAGATAGGATTCGTGACCCTTGGATAGATACTGTAGGTCCCGAAAGGTTCCCAAAGTATATAGTAATAAACTGTAGAGGGGGGGTGAATACAGTATTTAAAAACTACACACTCTTTTTCTCAATGTTTGTATGTATTATCAACAAATGTTAATTACAAACAAGCTTGACTGCGGAATTGTTCAAGCTGAGATGACAGAATACAACAGTATGGTTTCTAGTCTAAGACACACTCAAACTAGATTACAATGAACACACTCACTAAGATGCACTCACTGTATTTTACAAGACTTTAAGGAACAGCTTTGGTAAACAGCTTAGACACACAGAAGCTTGTTTACAGAAGATTTGCATGCATGAATATCACACTTGCACGTTCACTCTTGGTTTAAGCACTTAGCTTTCTTCTTGGATTTGTCAAATGCTTTCTTTTTGCCAGCACTTGCACCTCCTTGTAGCATACTTCTTCCAAATCTTCTCTTGCTGAACTTTTTGACAAGCATAGCTATCATTTGCTCATCATCTTGTTCAGTAAGATCTGCAGCCTCTTCTTCTTCAGACACCTCCTCCTTATCATCATCCTGTTGATCAGGTTGAGTGAACACATCACTCACCTGATTAACAGACTGTCTCACATTAGCCACAAAGGCAGTACCTCTTCTGGACATTTCCAAGGCATTCCTCTTTTGCTGCCTTGATTGTTCATCATTCAGTAAGGATCCATACAGATTGACCAGATCCATACTTCTGATAGTACCTGAGTTTCTTAGGATGGTTGAGAAATAGTTCCACTCCTCAGGTAAAATGTCCAGAAACTTGTTCACCAAAGTAAGACTGTCCTTGGTGATCCCAACAGCTTTGAGATCATTCAACAGAGCAGTGAACCTGGTGTAGGTTTCTGTGAGAGACTCCTTTGGTTTGGCAAAGAAGAGTTCATACTGTCTAACAAGATTGTTAATCCTGTTGTCCAGTGTGATTGTGGGTCCATCATAGACGGTACACAGAGTATCCCACATCTCCTTTGCAGTCTTCATCTTCTCAACCTGCTTGAACACATCATCAGGAATAGAAATGACCAGGTTGTTTCTGGCCTTTGCATCCAGAGCTACCATTCTCTTGTCTTCATCAGACCATTGAGCTTTTGCTTTCTCAAAGGTCCTGATTTCAGGAGCAGCTCCTTCAACCGCTGGAGTTATTGTAGTAACAGAGGTTGGCACATAGGGACCCTCTATTACTATCTCTGGCAGTTGTACATCCAGATTCTCTAAATAGAGCATCATTCTGCACTTCCAACCAGAGAAGTTTTGATGATTAAATTTTGGAGGCTTGCCCATAGAGCCATTGTCATAGTAAGAAGAGTTTGCAGCACTGTTGTCCATGGAAACTTGGGATTATGAGAGATCTAGAATGACACACACTCTAAACCTGGCTCTGATACCAGTTGTAGGTCCCGAAAGGTTCCCAAAGTATATAGTAATAAACTGTAGAGGGGGGGTGAATACAGTATTTAAAAAACTACACACTCTTTTTCTCAATGTTTGTATGTATTATCAACAAATGTTAATTACAAACAAGCTTGACTGCGGAATTGTTCAAGCTGAGATGACAGAATACAACAGTATGGTTTCTAGTCTAAGACACACTCAAACTAGATTACAATGAACACACTCACTAAGATGCACTCACTGTATTTTACAAGACTTTAAGGAACAGCTTTGGTAAACAGCTTAGACACATAGAAGCTTGTTTACAGAAGATTTGCATGCATGAATATCACACTTGCACGTTCACTCTTGGTTTAAGCACTTAGCTTTCTTCACATTCTTTCTGACCTTAGAAGCTTCCTTTTATACTCACTTAGAGGATCTAAGAGAAACATCTTCATTGGGCAGAATGAAAAAGGAGAAGTCTTGTTTGAAAAGACAATATAACTTTTCTGCACTTTTCTGAAAAGCAGACTTGCCATCTCTTGTGCAGAACTTTTGTCTTTTTACTTTCTACTGTTGCATTGCCTTTAACCATTTTAGGAATGTCAACTTTGCGTCTTTCTTCCTTGTAAAGGCCTATTTTGATATAAGAAAAAGGTCTGTCACCCTTTTTTCAAATATCCGTTTGTCTTCATGTAACAGAACAGCTTGGGCAGGTTGAGCGGTTCTGCTTTCCACTTTGTCTTCAACTGTGTAAACTGATCTGGTAGTTAAAAACAATACATGATGACTTGGAAACAAATTCCATAAAGTGTTTAGCCTGTTCACAAAGAACAGGTTCTGTTCACAAAGAACAGAACACTTTAAAAATGCCCAAGCTGCTCAACAGTGTAGAGCAGCGTAGACAGTTTATGTCCAGCCTGATCAGCAGACTGATCAGCTTGGACAAACTGTCTTGGTTGCAACACATGCAACGTATAGAACAGCTTTAGACTGATATTGCAAATCATTTTCAGGTTTCAATAAGGCATATAACAGGCCTTAAATTCAACCTTCAAATGTATTAACAGGTTTGATTATAAAATCTCCCCCTCAGATGTAGAGCAGGTTTGACTGAGGCCTTTTTGTGCCTAACAGATACTTATAAGCTTTATCAACAAAAATGAAGCAGTGATCACCTTTTCGCTTCTCGCCCTTGATCTCAAGTACTCGGCCGTCTGAAGACTTGATTCTGATGACTCGCCGGTTGTAGATAATTGTAGCCTCGTTGTTCATTAGCCAATCCATGCCGATGATGACGTCAAATTCTTTTAACGGAATCGGGATGAGGTCGAGATTGAATACGATATTATCAACAAGTAGTGTGCAATTACGATAAACGGAATCAGCCATAACGAAATTGTTACTGGCTGTCTCAATGTCTAGTATCACAGATAGCTTTGATGGAGACTTATGTAATCTTTGTGCAAAAGATGTTGATATGAAAGAACGACTCGCGCCGGAATCAAATAGTACTCGGTCAGGAATAGAGTTAAGTAAAAACATACCCGTAACTACATCAGGTGTTTCTTTTGCTTCCTCGGCTGTTATTTGAAAAGCTCGAGTCTTTGGAGTCGGCGTAGCAGCAGAACTCTTAACTGTAGATCCCCCAGCTGATGACTGTGGCTGATAACGTGATCCACTACGACACTGGTACATAAAATGTCCCCTTTTCCCGCACTTTGCACATCCACGTCCCTGCTGTGGACATTCTTCACTACTGTGACCGATCATGTTGCACGCAAAGCAAGTAACATCATCCGGATTACATAGTCCCATGTGTGATCTTCTGCATCGCTTACAGAATCGTGGTTCATTCGTTAGGGAATAAGCTTGTGCTTTCTGTTGTGAACTATGCTGAGATTGTTGGGACTGAGACTTATTCGGCCTAAAGAATCTGCCAAATCGCTGTTTCTTTGAAGGAGACGGATTCATCGGGTTAGTAGACGGAGCATAAAGCTGATCGCCGTATTCTAAATAACCTCGCTCGATTTGTCTAGCCGCTTCTACCATTTCCAAGTAACTCTTGTATTTGATCGCGCTCATCGGATGTCTGTATCTAGGATTGAGTCCTACACGAAATCTATTCATCTTTCTTTCCTCGATAGCTACTTGGTATGAGGAGTAACCGCATAATCGCGAAAACTCGTGCTCGTATTCGTCGACTGTCTTCGTTCCCTGAGTCAGCTGCATCAGTTGTACTTCCATTTTATCTTTTTGATCGACTGGACAGTACTTTGCATTGAACATATCAAGAAACTGCTCCCATTCTAGAGTCTGAATTATTTCTTCGCCATATATGCTTCTCTGGGTTTTCCACCAGGCACGTGCAGCACCGACAAATAACGCGGATGCATAACTTACTTTCTTGGAGTCTAAGAAGTCAGAGATTCTAAAGATCTCTTCGCTATGACTAATCCAATCCATCGCCTGAATTGGATTCACTGTTCCTTCAAAATTCAATGCACCGCTAGCTTTAAAATCCTTAAATTTGCAGCCTTTTGGCTGAGCAGTTTGCGTTTCAGGATTAGATTTATCAGAATCAGATTCATTGGTCTGGACTTGCTTTTCTTTTCTCTTATTTTTCTTTTCTTCACGTCTTTTAGCTTCGGCCTCATCTCTGGCCTGAAACTGTTCTTGCATTATTTTGTTCTGTTGTTCTGAGTGTTGGGCTAGAAGTTGTTGCATCATTTCAAACATTTGTTGTGGATTCATGTTGCTAGGAATATCACCTGATCCTGATCCTGACATCTTCTACTGAAAATTAAAATCAATTAACTATCAGTTTATAGACTTAGATCTATGTACCCTTTTTCCCATCCTAACAGTCTGTACATCCTATCTCAGTTCAAACCGCCTAAATGATTGATACATATGTATTGCTTCAGTTTGAGATCAAGTATACTCACGTAATACTTGATTCACTCAAACTAGTGCTCTGATACCATCCTGTGAAGACCTCCCTTTCCGGGGCAGTCCTCAACGTCTAGGTCCCAATTCATGTAACACGATATCAATCATACTAAGATAGGGTAATTAAATTGCGGAATAATGAAATTACATGTACATTACAGATTAGGATTTAAGTTACATATTTCAGAATAAAGTTATAAAAGGGTAACATCTAATCTAATCATAACATTATAGATTACATCAAGTCTACCCAGAACCACCACAATTGTTGTCTTCCAATCAATACCAGAAAGATTGTTGAGTAGTGGTCTAAGAAAGCTTCAAAACTTGGATCTTGAATGACCTAAGTACTAGGTCCTGCAGGTGATTTTCCTTTAGCTTTTCCTGTAAAATATTAATGCAACATCTGTAAGCAAAGCTTAGTGAGTTTATAGATTTTCAATATCAACATGCGTGTCAAGCGGAGTCATTAATCTTAGCGTGATATGTCTTGGTTGCCGCTACAGCCCTCATGATTGAGATATAGAATCATAGAATCGGAGGATGTTCAAGCCACACTCACGCTTAAATCGTGGGGATCAGCCACATACTGGGCTAGCTACCAGTAAGTCAATATGGCGGAACATCGGAGGTCATTACCAAGTTCATAAGAACTGGCGAAATAGCCGGGTCTAGAACAATAGACCATAAGGGCTAGTCAAGCTGAATCAATCTATCAAAGGTCTGATCAATAATGGAAACATATGTCTTAGAAGTCATGATAGCAATGAATCATAAGGCAAAGTCTGAAGCAATATTAAATGCAATATGAAAAGATAATCAAATAGCTATCATGATCCACTGGGCAACACCCATCCATGGTGTGCACAGGTCTCATTCCAGCTGATAAAGTGAATGTCAATAAATCTATCAGCAACAATATATCTCAACCGGATCTATGCATGTTCAATCTGAATATCTATAACTCACAGGTCTGGGTCTTGGTCAAACAGATATATGAATCTGCCACCTGAGTTATCTCAGGATTTTATCTTTGTCAATCTGTAATCTGTAAATCAATTCTCTGACCCGCTTTAAATCTTTTAAAATCTTTGTCTTTATGTTCAGAATTTCACTGAACCTGTCCAGAATTATATCATATAAATCTCATGTCAATATCATCATCATTATCATGGAATTTTTCATCATCTTTTGGTCATTAAATCTGATTCTGATAACTGATAACTTGTCAATCTTTCATTAAATTCTCATAAGTTCTCTCTTTCTCTTATATATATATATATATATATATATATATATATATATATATATATAAATCATTTAATTTATTGCAATGTCAAAAATTCATAAAAGTTGGATTTTCGAATCATAATTTCGGATCAGCCCGGATTGGGATCATCCGAATTAGCATATATCCGAAATGGTACCCGAATTGACTTCACCCGAATTAAGCATTTGACCGAATTTAGGATCATATAAGTACCAAATTCGGATCATACAAGGTCCGAAATGCTAAGATCCGAAATGAGTCTTCATCCGAATTTAGGGAGTCCGAAATGTGTACATCATCCGAATTCGGATACTACCGAATTCGGACCCTAGACTTTAAAATTTCCAGAAATTGTTCTTGATGTTCTTGGTGTTCTTCATACGGATTTTATTAATAATTATCAAACTTTCATTTTTATTAACATGCAATGAAATATATTGATGTAATATCACTATTTGAGTGTTTTTATACTAATTTCCCTATTATTAACATCATTATTTGATCAAGATCATCCAAAATTCATCATTTTTGTCAAGAACACCATTTTTGGTAAAAAAATCCGATTTGTACTAATATTTGGATGATTCATCCTCTGATTTTAGTTTCAATAAGTTCTATTTACTTAATTTCATCATAATCTACTAGAATTTTATACATGCAACATAAGAATTCATAATTTTAATTCTTGGTTTCGGTTTTTTAATAAAACCGAACCAAACTCTTGAAAACTAAGGAATTTAATCAATAATTACCTTGAATTGTTGCTAATTGATGATGTTTGATGATTTGTTGTAACTCCTTTGTCTTGATTCTTCAATTAATTCATCAATTCTTGAATTTCTTTGGCAATTTGTGAGATTAACCGTATGGGTAGAGAGAGATTAGAGAGAGAGAGTAAATCACTTAATTGTGATTTAAAATGGTCATTTATTAAGCTTATATACCTCATTTATTCTTTTGTGTATTTAACCCACTAAACTTTTGTATTTTACATATCTTTTATAATTTGACCATTTTTAATATTTAATAACTCAATAAAATTTTACGTACTTTATTTCATTCATAATTAAATTACAATATAGTTAATGTAATAAAATTACATTACTTGATCAAAATACTGAAATTATGACTGGTCAAAAAGTTAGGTTGTTACAGAATGGGCTCCACCACGCACAAACTTCGTCCCCGAAGTTAGCTATCGTTCGAACAGACTGGGATAAGTAGTTTTCATGACATCTCTCGATTCCCAAGACTGATGCGAACCTTTGTGGTGTTTCCACTGAACGAGCACCATCTGTATCTCTTTATTTCTAAGCTTCTTAGTCTTCGAGTCCAGAATACGTTCCGGCTCTTCAACCACTCGAAGCTTTTCATCAATTTGCAGGTTAACATGTGGTATATGCACTTCTCTTTCGTCAGCTAAACTTTTTCTTAAATGACTAACATGGAATACAGGATGTATTCCAGCTAAATCCGCTGGTAGATCAAGACGGTAAGACTGATTCCCAATCTTTTCAACGATCTTGAACGGACCAATAAATCTCGGAGCTAACTTGTTTCTTTTAATGAACCGTACCACATTCTTCATTGGAGATACATTCAGCATCACCCAATCGTTAACTGCAAAACTGATTGATCTGTGCCGATTATCATAATATGACTTCTGCCTGCTTTGAGCTTCAAGAATATTCCTTCTAACTAGTTGAATCTTTTCATGAGTCAACTGTAGAAGGGCAGGTCCTGCTATTGGCGATTCACCTGTTTCGCGCCAACAGGTAGGAGTTCTGCATTTTCTTCCGTACAAAGCTTCAAAAGGAGCCATCTTGATTGTAGAGTGATAACTGTTGTTGTAAGAGAATTCGATCAACGACAAGTGGTCATCCCAGTTACCACCTAAATCAAGAATGCAGGCACGAAGCATATCTTCGAGAGTTAGAATAGTACGCTCACTCTGGCCATCTGCATTTGGATGATAAGCAGTACTCATAGAAATCCGAGTACCCATCCCATCTTGTAGTGCTTGCCAGAATCTCGAAGTGAAACGACTATCACGATCTGATACGATAGACTTTGGCACACCATGACGTGAAATAATTTCAGTGATGTACAACTGTGCCAATCTATCCAAAGAATAAGTTTCTTTCATTGGAATGAAATGTGCTGATTTCGTTAAACGATCAACGACTACCCAGATAGAGTCGTGCTGTCTTTTGGTCTTTGGCAGCTTCGTAATGAAGTCCATTGTTATATGCTCCCACTTCCATTCAGGAACTGGCAGTGGTTGCATATCCCCGAAGGGTTTCTGGTGTTCTTGCCTTAACCATCTGACATACTTTGCAGCTTTCAACACATTTTCCGATGTCTTTCTTCATTCCTGGCCACCAGTAATCAGCTTTCAGATCAAAATACATCTTTGAGCTGCCAGGATGAATAGATAACTTGGACTGATGAGCTTCGGATAGAAGAGTGCTACGGATTGAACCATACTTAGGAACCCAGATTCGGTTTCCCTTGAGACAGTGAAGTCCCAAATGGTTCAGAGTCAGAAATTGTAACTGCCCTTTAAGATTTTCAGAATCAATATTCTCTTCTTTCAGTGCCTCGGCTTGAGCAACTTTGATGTTTTCAATAAGATCAAAAGAGAATATAACTGGAGTTAGGGCATAACAGCACTTTTCTGGATATACTTTTCTACTCAACGCATCCGCGACAACATTTGCTTTGCCGGGATGATATAAGATCTCGCAATCATAATCCTTGATAAGCTCCAAGGATCGACGCTGTTTCATGTTCAGATCTTTTTGAGTGAAAAGGTATTTGAGACTATTATGATCGGTGTAGAGCTGACACCGAGTCCCATATAAATAGTGACGCCAGATCTTCAGCACAAAGGTAACAGCAGCCAACTCAAGATCATGAGTTGGTGCACTTTTCTCATAGTCTTTTAATTGCCTTGAAGCATAGGCAATTACTTTTCCCCTTTGCATCAGAACACATCCTAAGCCAGTACCAGAGGCATCGCTATAGACAACGCAATCATCACTACCTTCTGGCAAGGCTAGGATCGGTGCTTGAATCAACTTTTGCTTCAGAATATCAAATGCCTCTTGCTGTTTATTGGACCAAACGAAAGGAGTATTCTTTCGTGTTAGCATTGTAAGCGGCACAACAATCTTTGAGAAGTCCTTTATGAATCGCCGATAATAACCGGCCAATCCAAGGAAACTTCGGATTTCAGAGGCATTACGAGGCGTTTGCCATTTCTGAACGACCTCGACTTTCGAAGGATCAACAGAAATCCCTTCGCCAGAAACAACATGGCCAAGGAACTGGATCTATAAGAATCAAAATAGAAATTCAAATTCTGATGTGAATCATAGAATAGTTAAGGAAAACAGCTCAAGACATATATAATAGAGATTATACCTGTCTGAGCCAAAATTCACATTTAGAAAATTTTGCGTAGAGTCTTTCTTTTCTTAACAACTCTAGCAACTGTCGCAGATGAATGGAATGATCAGCCTCCGTTTTGGAGTAAATCAGAATATCGTCTATGAACACGATAACGGATTTATCCAACATTGGTCTGCACACGCGATTCATGAGATCCATGAATGCCGCTGGTGCATTTGTTAAGCCGAACGGCATCACGAGAAATTCGTAATGACCGTATCTTGTACGGAAAGCTGTCTTCGGAATATCCTCATCTCTAACCTTCAGCTGATGATACCCAGAACGGAGATCTATCTTTGAGAAATAACTAGCTCCTTGCAGTTGATCAAACAGATCATCAATCCTGGGCAAAGGATATTTATTCTTTATGGTGACTTTGTTCAACTCGCGGTAGTCGATGCACATACGAAAGGTTCCGTCTTTCTTTTTAACAAATAAAACTGGTGCACCCCACGGAGAAGAACTCGGTCGGATAAACCCCTTCTCTAACAGCTCTTGCAGTTGCTTAGACATTTCTTGCATTTCTGCAGGTGCAAGTCTGTATGGAGCTTTTGCAATAGGAGCCGCACCAGGAACCAAGTCAATACTAAACTCGACTTGACGTTCCGGTGGCATTCCGGAAATATCGTCAGGGAATACGTCTGGGAACTCACAGACGATAGGAATATCAGATAAAGACTTCTTTTCAGAGTTGGATTCAGATAAAACGTAGCACAGATAGGATTCGTGACCCTTGGATAGATACTTATAAGCTTTATCAACAGAAATGAAGCAGTGATCACCTTTTCGCTTCTCGCCCTTGATCTCAAGTACTCGGCCGTCTGAAGACTTGATTCTGATGACTCGCCGGTTGCAGATAATTGTAGCCTCGTTGTTCATTAGCCAATCCATGCCGATGATGACATCAAATTCTTTTAACGGAATCGGGATGAGGTCGAGATTGAATACGATATTATCAACAAGTAGTGTGCAATTACGATAAACGGAATCAGCCATAACGAAATTGTTACTGGCTGTCTCAATGTCTAGTATCACAGATAGCTTTGATGGAGACTTATGAAATCTTTGTGCAAAAGATGTTGATATGAAAGAACGACTCGCGCCGGAATCAAATAGTACTCGGGCAGGAATAGAGTTAAGTAAAAACATACCGGTAACTACATCAGGTGTTTCTTTTGCTTCCTCGACTGTTATTTGAAAAGCTCGAGTCTTTGGAGTCGGCGTAGCAGCAGAACTCTTAACTGTAGATCCCCCAGCTGATGACTGTGGCTGATAACGCGATCCACTACGACACTGGTACATAAAATGTCCCCTTTTCCCGCACTTTGCACATCCACGTCCCTGCTGTGGACATTCTTCACTACTGTGACCGATCATGTTGCACGCAAAGCAAGTAACATCATCCGGATTACATAGTCCCATGTGTGATCTTCTGCATCGCTTACAGAATCGTGGTTCATTCGTTAGGGAATAAGCTTGTGCTTTCTGTTGTGAACTATGCTGAGATTGTTGGGACTGAGACTTATTCGGCCTAAAGAATCTGCCAAATCGCTGTTTCTTTGGAGGAGACGGATTCATCGGGTTAGTAGACGGAGCATAAAGCTGATCGCCGTATTCTAAATAACCTCGCTCGATTTGTCTAGCCGCTTCTACCATTTCCAAGTAACTCTTGTATTTGATCGCGCTCATCGGATGTCTGTATCTAGGATTGAGTCCTACACGAAATCTATTCATCTTTCTTTCCTCGGTAGCTACTTGGTATGAGGAGTAACCGCATAATCGCGAAAACTCGTGCTCGTATTCGTCGACTGTCTTCGTTCCCTGAGTCAGCTGCATCAGTTGTACTTCCATTTTATCTTTTTGATCGACTGGACAGTACTTTGCATTGAACATATCAAGAAACTGCTCCCATTCTAGAGTCTGAATTATTTCTTCGCCATATATGCTTCTCTGGGTTTTCCACCAGGCACGTGCAGCACCGACAAATAACGCGGATGCATAACTTACTTTCTTGGAGTCTAAGAAGTCAGAGATTCTAAAGATCTCTTCGGTATGACTAATCCAATCCATCGCCTGAATTGGATTCACTGTTCCTTCAAAATTCAATGCACCGCTAGCTTTAAAATCCTTAAATTTGCAGCCTTTTGGCTGAGCAGTTTGGGTTTCAGGATTAGATTTATCAGAATCAGATTCATTGGTCTGGACTTCCTTTTCTTTTCTCTTATTTTTCTTTTCTTCACGTCTTTTAGCTTCGGCCTCATCTCTGGCCTGAAACTGTTCTTGCATTATTTTGTTCTGTTGTTCTGAGTGTTGGGCTAGAAGTTGTTGCATCATTTCAAACATTTGTTGTGGATTCATGTTGCTAGGAATATCACCTGATCCTGATCCTGACATCTTCTACTGAAAATTAAAATCAATTAACTATCAGTTTATAGACTTAGATCTATGTACCCTTTTTCCCATCCTAACAGTCTGTACATCCTATCTCAGTTCAAACCGCCTAAATGATTGATACATATGTATTGCTTCAGTTTGAGATCAAGTATACTCACGTAATACTTGATTCACTCAAACTAGTGCTCTGATACCATCCTGTGAAGACCTCCCTTTCCGGGGCAGTCCTCAACGTCTAGGTCCCAATTCATGTAACACGATATCAATCATACTAAGATAGGGTAATTAAATTGCGGAATAATGAAATTACATGTACATTACAGATTAGGATTTAAGTTACATATTTCAGAATAAAGTTATAAAAGGGTAACATCTAATCTAATCATAACATTATAGATTACATCAAGTCTACCCAGAACCACCACAATTGTTGTCTTCCAATCAATACCAGAAAGATTGTTGAGTAGTGGTCTAAGAAAGCTTCAAAACTTGGATCTTGAATGACCTAAGTACTAGGTCCTGCAGGTGATTTTCCTTTAGCTTTTCCTGTAAAATATTAATGCAACATCTGTAAGCAAAGCTTAGTGAGTTTATAGATTTTCAATATCAACATGCGTGTCAAGCGGAGTCATTAGTCTTAGCGTGATATGTCTTGGCTGCCGCTACAGCCCTCAAGATTGAGATATAGAATCATAGAATCGGATGATGTTCAAGCCACACTCACGCTTAAATCGTGGGGATCAGCCACATACTGGGCTAGCTACCAGTAAGTCAATATGGCAGAACATCGGAGGTCATTACCAAGTTCATAAGAACTGGCGAAATAGCCGGGTCTAGAACAATAGACCATAAGGGCTAGTCAAGCTGAATCAATCTATCAAAGGTCTGATCAATAATGGAAGCATATGTCTTAGAAGTCATGATAGCAATGAATCATAAGGCAAAGTCTGAAGCAATAATAAATGCAATATGAAAAGATAATCAAATAGCTATCATGATCCACTGGGCAACACCCATCCATGGTGTGCACAGGTCTCATTCCAGCTGATAAAGTGAATGTCAATAAATCTATCAGCAACAATATATCTCAACCGGATCTATGCATGTTCAATCTGAATATCTATAACTCACAGGTCTGGGTCTTGGTCAAACAGATATATGAATCTGCCACCTGTGTTATCTTAGGATTTTATCTTTGTCAATCTGTAATCTGTAAATCAATTCTCTGACCCGCTTTAAATCTTTTAAAATCTTTGTCTTTATGTTCAGAATTTCACTGAACCTGTCCAGAATTATATCATATAAATCTCATGTCAATATCATCATCATTATCATGGAATTTTTCATCATCTTTTGGTCATTAAATCTGATTCTGATAACTGATAACTTGTCAATCTTTCATTAAATTCTCATAAGTTCTCTCTTTCTCTTATATATATATATATATATATATATATATATATATATATATATATAAATCATTTAATTTATTGCAATGTCAAAAATTCATAAAAGTTGAATTTTCGAATCATAATTTCGGATCAGCCCGGATCGGACATCCGAATTAGCATATATCCGAAATGGTACCCGAATTGACTTCACCCGAATTAAGCATTTGACCGAATTTAGGATCATATAAGTACCAAATTCGGATCATACAAGGTCCGAAATGCTAAGATCCGAAATGAGTCTTCATCCGAATTTAGGGAGTCCGAAATGTGTACATCATCCGAATTCGGATACTACCGAATTCGGACCCTAGACTTTAAAATTTCCAGAAATTGTTCTTGATGTTCTTGGTGTTCTTCATACGGATTTTATTAATAATTATCAAACTTTCCTTTTTATTAACATGCAATGAAATATATTGATGTAATATCACTATTTGAGTGTTTTTATACTAATTTCCCTATTATTAACATCATTATTTGATCAAGATCATCCAAAATTCATCATTTTTGTCAAGAACACCATTTTTGGTAAAAAAAAATCCGATTTGTACTAATATTTGGATGATTCATCCTCTGATTTTAGTTTCAATAAGTTCTATTTACTTAATTTCATCATAATCTACTAGAATTTTATACATGCAACATAAGAATTCATAATTTTAATTCTTGGTTTCGGTTTTTTAATAAAACTGAACCAAACTCTTGAAAACTAAGGAATTTAATCAATAATTACCTTGAATTGTTGCTAATTGATGATGTTTGATGATTTGTTGTAACTCCTTTGTCTTGATTCTTCAATTAATTCATCAATTCTTGAATTTCTTTGGCAATTTGTGAGATTAACCGTATGGGTAGAGAGAGATTAGAGAGAGAGAGTAAATCACTTAATTGTGATTTAAAATGGTCATTTATTAAGCTTATATACCTCATTTATTCTTTTGTGTATTTAACCCACTAAACTTTTGTAGTTTACATATCTTTTATAATTTGATCATTTTTAATATTTAATAACTCAATAAAATTTTACGTACTTTATTTCATTCATAATTAAATTACAATATAGTTAATGTAATAAAATTACATTACTTGATCAAAATACTGAAATTATGACTGGTCAAAAAGTTAGGTTGTTACACTATCCTTAGTGATCCCAACAGCCTTGAGATCATTCACTAGGGCAGTAAACCTGGTGTAGGTTTCAGTGAGAGTCTCCTTTGGTTTAGCAAAGAAGAGTTCATACTGTCTAACAAGATTGTTAATCCTGTTGTCCAGTGTGATTGTGGGTCCATCATAGACTGTACACAAAGTATCCCACATCTCTTTTGCTGTCTTCATTTTCTCAACCTGTTTGAACACATCATCAGGAAGAGAAATGACCAGGTTGTTCCTGGCCTTTGCATCCAGAGCCACCAGTCTTTTGTCTTCATCAGACCATTGAGCTTTAGCTTTCTCAAAGGTCCTGATTTCAGGAGCAGCTTCTTTAACCGCTGGAGTTATTGTAGTAACAGAGGTTGGCACATAGGGACCCTCCATCACTATCTCTGGTAGTTGCACATCCAGATTCTCTAAATAGAGCATCATTCTGCACTTCCAACCAGAGAAGTTTTGATGATTAAAGTTTGGAGGTTTGCCCATAGAGCCATTGTCATAGTAAGAAGAATTTGCAGCACTGTTGTCCATGGAAACTTGGGATAATGAGAGATCTAGAATGACACACACTCTAAACTGCTCTGATACCAGTTGTAGGTCCCGAGAGGTTCCCAAAGTATATAGCTTTAAGCTGTAGAGGGGGGGGGGTGAATACAGCAATTTAAAAACTACACACTATTTTCTCAATGTTTGTATGTATTATCAACAATTTGTTAATTACAAACAAGCTTGAATGCGGAATAGTTCAAGCTGAGATGACAGATACAACAATATGTTCACTAGTCTAAGACAAACTCAAACTAGATTACAATGAATACACTCACTAATAAGCACTCACTGTGTTTACAAGACTTAAGGGAACAGCTTATGTAAAACAGCTTAGACACACAGATACTGATTTACACAGAAGGCTTGCATGCATGAAAATCACACTTGCACGTTCACTCTTGGTTTCAGCACTTAGCTTTCTTCACTCTTCTTTCTGTCCTTAGAAGCTTCCTTTTATACTCACTCAGAGGATCTAAGAGAAACATCTTCATTGGACGGAACGAAAAAGGAGAAGTCTTGTTGAAAAGACAACATAACCTTTTCTGCACTTTTCTGAAAAGCAGACTTGTCTTCACATGTGCAGAACTTTTGTCTTTTTACTTTGTCTACTGTTGCATTGCCTTTAACTAATTTGGGAATGTCAACTTTGCGTCTTTCTTCCTTGTAAAGGCCTATTTTGATATAAGAAAAAGGTCTGTCACCCTTTTTCAAATAACCTTTTGTCTTCATGTTACAGAACAGCTTGGGCAGGCTGAGCAGTTCTGTTTTCCACTTTGTCTTCAACTTTGTAAACTGATCCTTAGTAGTAAAAAAACAATTACATGATGACTTGGAAACGTAATTCCATTACAAGTGTTTAGCCTGTTCACAAAGACAGAACACTTTAAAAGTGCCAAGATGCTCACCAGTTGTGTTAGAGCAGGTAGGACAGTTTATGTCCAGCCTGTTCAGCAGACAGAGCAGCTTGGACAAACTGTCTTAGTTGCAACACATAGAACAGCTTATGACTAATATTGCAAATCATTTTCAGGCTTCAATAAGGCATATAACAGGCCTTAAATTCAACCTTCAAATGCATCAACAGGTTTGATTATCAATCTCCCCCTCAGATGTAGAACAGGTTTGACTGAGGCCTTTTTGTGCCTAACATTATAAGATTTAAAATTATAAAATTATAAATAAGCATAGCTGAAAATCAATAATCAAAATTTATTAAATTCACAATTGAAGATTTATCATCTAATTCTAAAATTTTTGTTACATAATTAGTTGAATTTTAAATATTGTCAGCAAAATAATTAACACAAACGTTTATTTTATATATCACATTTCTACACTTCAATCCAAATTTCTACATCTGGATTTAATTATGAACATTAGGGATAATGATGGTAGATATTTTTTTACGTAAATATTAATTTTATATATTGCAATATCTAATTTATTATTAGTTCATTAACAAAAACAATTAAAATGAACATTTAATGTACTTAAAATTTTAAGGTATTAAATTAGGAAAAATAGGCGGGAGAATGAAAATTTCATGTATTGTGGAAGCGACACGTGACACTAAGGGGGTGTTTGATAGCCACTTATCAGGGGTAACCTCTTATTCGGTAAGAGGAAATACTGATAAGTGCGTTTGATATGCAGAAGACATAAGAGTCAAAATTCTCTTATCATGTCTATGCTACTTATCACCACTTATCACACAAAAAAAACACGTCTCTCCCACCCCACCCCACCCCACCCTTACCTTTACCCCATACCTTACCTCACCCACCCTACCCCTACCCTACCCTATCCTAAACCCCCTACCTCCTACCCTTACCCTACCCTACCCCACCCTCAACATACCCTACCCTCAACCACCTAATCTCACCCTACCCTAACTACCCTTAACTTACTTATACCACCCCATCCCCATCCCCATCTCCACCCTTAACCCTACCCACCCCACTCCCCTACTTACCCTATCCCACTCTATCCCACTCCTACACTAACCCATCAAACCTACCCACCCCACCTCACCCCTCCTTATCCCACCCCACCTTACCCCTATCTCTTCCCACCCTTACCCCTCAAACCTACCCAACTCACCCCTACCCTACCCCTCAAATCTACCCATCCCCACCCACCTTACCCCTCAACCTACCCACCCTACCCCTACACCATTACCCTACCCTATTTACCCCCCCCACCCCTACCCTACCTCTTACCATATTTATTATAACAAGAAATATTCCAATACTTTTTGAAAAAATTTATTATTTTTCAATAACATATCTATATAACTTATAAACTTAAGTTATTTGGAAGTTAATAAACGTAACATTATAAACTTGATTATAACTTATAAACTTTAATTGTTATTTGATTCTTGAAAGCATGTTGGTTATATGTTTATTGAATGCATTTATGTTACTTGATTATAACTTATAAACTTGAATTGGTTTCTTACTTAAATCTTGTTAATGTTATTTGAATGATATTAAGGGTGTGTTTGATTCGTTAAGAGGTAATTGTCTTATTGCTTATTACCACTTCTTATTGATAAGAGACGTCTCAATAATTGATAAGAGGTTGCAATAAGATTGTTTGATTTTTAAATTTATAAATGTCTAATCATATATGTTTTCTTGACTTTATTTTTGAAATTAATAAAAATTTTATGATTTATAATTATATGTGACTTTCTATTTTATTAACCAAAATTTCAACTAGCACATATATTTCGAAGCAAACAAATAACTCATAACAATCAATTAATAATCATAACTATCGAATATGCAGTAATTATTCAAACAAAAGAATACCAACAATCAACTGATAATATCAACTATTAGTTCTTACAACTAACTGACTGATATCAACTTTCAGTCAACATTAGTCTGTCCGAAATTTGTTCACGTAAACTATTTATATATTGTTTTATAATACACCATTATCTTTGTGTTATCTTATATTTAAACCCTATATTTTAATAATTTTTTATTTAGTCTAAAAATTATTATTACAATATAATATAGGGTTGTATATATGCCATCATGGATGCTATCTATCAGCAATCCACGACTCCACGTGGTTGTATATATGCCATCATGGATGCTATCTATTAACAATCCACGACTCCACGTGGTTTCTATTATTATTTTATTTAAAAAAATGAAATATAAATAAATTAAGGGAATAGATAAAAACCAAAATCATATCCTCTACTTTTTATAACCCTAAATATAACCCACAACCAAAATTGCCCCTCTCTCTCCTCCCTCAATTCTTCACCTTCCCAGAACACTCCACCATCATTCCCGTTTTCTTTGACGATCGCTCCGACCACCGCTTCTGCGACCTATCTTTCTCGACTGACAACACTCACATTTTCTCTTCTCTGTTTCAATCGACGATGACCACCACCATTCACTAACGCCACCCTCCTATTTTTCTCTTCTTTTTTTATATTGGGAATTTCATTTTCGTTAACATCACCGGCGTTGTGGTCATTCGTCGTGGCTGGCCGTTGTGGGTGTTGTGATAAAGCAACAATGAAGGGTTCGAGAGAGGAGGACTATGGTCAATGGCGGTGAGATGGTTGTCGCCTCGTTAGACTGAAGGGGTGGGGGTTGAAAAGAGAAGGAGGAGGGCACGAGAAAGGACCAATTTTTATTTTGTTAAGAGGATGAGAAGAGACATTTATGGATCTGATGTAATCCGAGGACGGTAAGAGAATTAAACCCCTTATCAAGAATTTATATCAAACGCTCTCATTGATAAATCTCTTACCGAATGAGATGTGGATGGTGATAAGAGGCCTGATAAGAGGCATCAAACACAACCTAAATGTTTACATAGATAACTTTGATTCAATGATATTATTCTTACTTGATATTTGACTTTAATCAATGATATCTGTTTGGTTTTGGGAATTAATATGTAAAATTAATAAAACTAACAGAATCAGATAATTTATAAAACAAACAGACTTATTGAATTCTCTTATCAGATCTTAGTATCTTATCAGGACCACCTCTCATCAATCAGAAGTGGAATCAGACATCAGACAATTAACCTCTTATGCAATCAATAGCACTAAGTGTTTTGATTTATTATTATAATATATATAGAATATATAGATTGGTTCCAACATATATATTAGGTTTATTAAACGATTTAAAACCACTATTAATTAATAGGAATAATAATTAAAATATAAAATCAAATTAATATTCATTTACTATTATATTCATTTACTATTATATTCATTTATTTAATTATTTGGGTGTTGGATCTGGTCGGGTTCCATGAGTCGGTTCCTCTTTTGCTTTTTCCCCTTCTTTCTCAGACACAAACACACGCACACAATCTCATTCTCTCATAGTCTCCTTGCTCTCTCTAGTCTCTACCCCTCTTCTCTGTCTCCTCTGTTCCCTCCGGCCGGCAACCGCCGCCGCCGCCTCCAACACCGACGAACACCACACAACCAGTCGCCCTCCTGAGTCTCCGTCTCCATCTTGTTCACTCTCCCTCTCTCGTTCTCACAACCAACAATGGCAGTGGCCTAAACCCTAGCACCGCCGCCGCCCCCAAACACCATCACCGTCATCGTTCTCGTTACTGCTTCGTCTGCCTTGATGCTCACCTCATCTACACCTCTCTCCCTCTCAGCTATCACAACCACCGCTGCCGCCGCTGACCAGGAGTGCAGATCTATAACCTCCAGGTTCTCGTTTTCGCACAACCGAGTTTCTCGTCGATTTATAACCGATTTTCTCGTAACCTCCAGGTTCTCTTTTTCCCCTCTCTCTTTCTTTGTCGGCTGTGGATCTAAGTTTTCTATATATCGGTATTGCAAAGTTTGTTTGTATTTTTTGGATTAATGTATAAATATCCCGTAATAAGTTATATTAGTTTTTATTGTGAATTTCATTTTTGAGTTTTTATTTTTTCAATTTATAAGCTTGCTTCTAAATTACTCGTTAGTTTCTTGCTTAATTTGGGTTTAACAGTTAACACCTATAAATTACAAGAAGAGTAGGAGCTCAAAGGTTGTTTAGGTACCAGATTTTTAGGTGCTTACAGTCTTATGGCATTTGCGTGTACGATTGTCAATATTTTATAATTGCCAACATGTGTAGCTGCTATTGGCTAGCTACCGGTCTTAGAAAAAGTATCATGTGAGCTGACAGATGAGTGACTTTCTAGTACTTAATCAGCTAAGTTGAGGTTAAGTGGACAAATAAGCAGAACCGTAACCGTAAGTTGGAAAATATAAGTATGTTTAGGGAATGTAGTAGACAATATAAGAACTAGAAATTTTATAACATTATGGTATTATTATTTCTGTATTACTTTTTTAATAGGAAGATTCACTCAATGTTGAGGAAAATCATTTGATTAAACACACATAGAAAGATTAATTAATCTTCTTACACTCTTAGTCTTAGGGGCTGATTAATCGTTCTTATTAATGAAAATGATAATGGGACAAGATGGTTCATTAAACACCTTTGCATTGTTTTAAAACATTGCTAGCTATTGGTAGACAGACCGTGTGGTTGTTTTGAGTATCAATTGAGCAACAAAAGATGTCACTTGTCGTCATTTTCAACTCGTTGTCTATGGAATGTGAAGTGAGCTATAGTCCTTCCACCTGCGATCAAGCCAATGACAAAACCTTTTTAAGTTAAATATGTAGCAATTAATGTATGCCACCTTCTATCTTTGACTAAAGACCTAAGCTTGCATTTTTTTTATAACTACAACTTTGTGTGAATTTGTATTAGTAAGCCAAGTAATATGTGTCTCCTCCTTACGTCTGGCTGGCATAATTTTATAGCACATAACGCGTGTTTAATAGAATTAATAGGGTTATTATCATCTTAAATAGAAGAGTGTATGTATGGAGACTTCATTTTTAGCATGTTAGAAAGATTGTTGTGCTTTCTTTTGGTGTTAAATTTCCATACCGTACTATTTCCCATGCACCTGTCTTGTTGATTGATGACTATCATGGATAGCTTCTTTAAGTAATAATACTTTACTTGAAGTTTCGTTGACAGAGAAGTTGGTTTATATTGTACATAACTCTTTTTAATTTCATCATAATTTTTATTTGAATTTGAGATTCTTCATGAGTTTAGGTTTGGTGGGATTTTGATTCTATAATCATTGATGGTCAGTGTGGTATAAATGGAGCACAAGAGCAGATAATTTAGAATGAGGATATTTGAGAAGGTTGATGGACACTGATTGTACACTGGTACGATTGGTCATCTCTAATCTAATGTAGATCTTTGAATGCAATGTCAAAAAAAAAAAGATTCAACTAGCGGCACTTGTTATGATGTTTAGTCTTGTTGCCCAGTTTTCCAAGAATGTCATGTAAGAATTGTGAAAACAACAGGAGACTTCTGAATTTCATAAGGTATGACATTTCAAGTAGCGTTCAATTCTACTTCTTACTTAAGGGCATATGTGTGTGATCATGTCAAATTTACTTTAGAATGCTTCTTACTTGAGAACGTATGTTGTGTTTCAGCTTTCACATTTTGGGACGTGTCAAACACACAAAGAGGAAGAACAAGTTAAACAAATGGTAGATACGAATTACCATGTCTTCTTCCATTTTACTTGGGTCTTCATGATGATTACGTTTGAAGATGTCAACAATTGGTATATGATTACTTAGCTTGTAATGGCCGGTGCCTATCAAACTTCCAATAGTTAGATCTTTACAATTTGCTTATGAAATGAATCACGTATAGTGGTTTGTTATTTCATTGATTGGTTGTAGTAAATAAGAAATAGTCTAGGTTCTTTTGGTATTTGTATTTGAGAATATTGTATTTGACTATTTGTACACCAATATGTGCATCTGGTTACTTGCATATAACATGGATATATACAGTTGACGGACAGAAGAAAAAATGAAAAATATGATTGATAAAACAACAGAATATATAGGAAACTCAAAATTTTAAATCATGAATACATATATATCCTTAACATACTCAAGCGGCTCCCATTATTGGTATCAAACCAATAGGGATTCATACAAGCTAAATCTTCTAATCGATAATTAGTCCAGAAAAAGAACTTTATTTTAATTAATTGATTTTTTTTTCTGTCAAAATGTTTACTTTCATCCAAAAATTCAGTCCAGTTTTTTATCCTGTTCTCCTTAAAATAATGTATTTCTATGCACACCATTGTTATTCTTTAAATTTAAATTGAAAGAAATTAGAATTCTCAATTCTCTGCGACGTCGGTAAATTACGTTACCGAGGGATTCGTTCGTATTTTCTAGTAGTGCAAATTCTCACTTTTCATTCGACTGTGCTTGGTTGTGCAAAAAGCTAGCATAATTAACTAAGTGTGGCATACTAGGCTCTATGACTCAGAACAACCTTAAAAATGTCAACGGTGTTTGTTTTTTACAAAAGATCTTTCTTTCTAATAAATCCTCCAAAAATGGTAATCGGTTCCTCTTTTTATATACTCAGCAGTTTGATGCTTTGAAAGTTTCAGCCTCTTATCTTTATTCATCTTCCTATTCAGTCATTCCTTATCCAAAAGACTCACCACATCATCTATCTCTCTTCTTAACTTTCCTTGTACAACAACTCTCAAACTCTGCTATCTATCAGATTTGTTTGCCAAAACAAATTCGTTCAAGAACTTATCAATCAGCTCTTCATCAGACACAGTGTCTTGTTGGACTGATTCAGAATCTCCCATGACTATCAAAGGCACATTCTCTTCTTCTTTGACTTTAATTGTAACATACTTCTTGTTTACGATATCGTGTTGCATTACAGTCTTCATTAGTTTATTCGTTTCAGGATTGTACTGAAGACCAAACAGTTGAGACAACGTATCGTCGTACTCAGTAACCGCAGGCTTTGCAACCATTGCTGTTTGTTTAGAATCCAACACATTGTCTTTAAAAATCTCATCAATCAACTCTTCTTCATCTACCAATCTTTTAGCCCTCAATGATGACTTAGCAAATTCAAAATTTTCAGGTTCAGCACCAGATACCTTCACTTCTTCTTCAACATCTTTAAGCAAAAACATATCATCCTCTTTGTCTGATTCACTGTAAGGTTCAAAATTAATCTCGAATCCAGATTGCATACTCACCGGATCTTGAACAACTTCATAAAGTATCAATTCCACACCGCGCTGAGAAGCAACTGGTTTGTCTGATTCCAATCCACTGGCTTCAGATACATTTCCATCTGTCTCCTTAGCTTCATAAATAACAATCTGTTTGCTTGAATCATCAAGCTTCCACCTCTTCTCCCTTTCGTGAGGATCATCATCGGAGTCTGGATCCTCATGCCTTCTTTTGAATCCAGAAGCTTGTGATTTGCATGTATCTTCAAGTCTTGAAAATCTTATAGATAAAGCTCCCAAAGCATTTACAACTGTTGCCTCTAACCCAATCATTATTCCATTTAAGTTCAAAAACTGCTCTTCACAATAACTCCGCAGTTCGACATTTGAATCAAATTTTGCTTCTTATGGCTTTGTTGCTGTATCTTTGCCTTTTAGCAATCGTTGCATTCTTATCCATTGAATCATCATAATTTCAAACTGATTATTCATCTATTAATTAATTCCGTTTATTACAGAATCCAAGTGTTGTTGAGTGTCAAAGGGAAACTGGCTAACACCTGGATCACTTTGATTACCAGTTAGCACTATAGTGAAACTTATGAAAGGAACCTCTATGTGGCCTACGTTCAGAGTTGGCAATGATGTGGCTCTGGTAGTACTGATACCTAATCCTTGTGACGGTGCAACAGATGCAACCGACACTAAAGGTATTTCGACAGGGACACTAAGTCCACCTGTACTTGTTGCAACGAATGCGACTGACTCTGGTGTCCTATCAGTGTTTGTGGGCTCTAAGACTCGTGTAGAATCAAAAGGTGTACACGAGGGCATGTAATGCCTATATAATCGATCAACAATCAATCACAAACAATTAAGAATAGAAAATCAATACTAACCGAATTATTGGATTTCCAAAGATGAGAATTACAAAGATGAGAATGAAAATATTCAACACTGTAGCCCTAGAATCTTCCCCTGATTTCCGTGCAAAAAGCCAAAATGATTATGTCGGATCTATCAATTACAAAAGTCAAACTTCTATTTATATGCAATTACAACTATGACCTATTTACAATTTATACTCTTGACTTAATTTATTTCATCAACTAAAATAAGATCTAACATTCTCCCCTTTTTGATGAAATAAATTCAGTCTTCACTTGGAAAGTCCCAACTTCATTTCAAATCTTCTGACACTCCTTCTGTTGGACAATCTCCATTCAATCTTTGAAATAAACTCAACCATGAGCTTTTTATCTGTCAGGATCAAAATCTTATAAGATTAACTGGTTAAATAAATCAGAGTTAAACCAATAACCTTGTTTTGAATCAAAGTTCAATTAAGAAGTTTGCAGAATAACACATAATTGTTTTAAGAAAACATTCAGAACAATAAAGAACAGATAATCAAATAAACACAGTCAATATCGAAACCTTTGTATTGCCAAAACTCTGATTACAATCACCTCTAATCTGTTTGATTAGATGAAGAACACAAACTGTTCTTAGGTTTTTCAACCTTAGAGGCTTTAGAAACTTATATCAGAATGCAATTACAATATGAAAACTCAAGCAACACAATTGCATGAGAAAGACCTAGTCTATCTCAATATATAGCCTTATTATTTGTTTCCTTGACGAACTGTGATTTCTCTGGTAGTAGATATGCTTGAAAGATCTTCAAATCTTGAAATCTTTATCACTTCCTGAATTTTAGCACTTTCTGTTATCTATCTGTTGAGAAGCTTGAACTTTGACTCTGGCAGCTTGAACTTTTGAACTAGCAGCTCGAGTTTATTGAACTGGCAGCTCGAACTTTGTAATTACACAGAAATACTACTGACAGCTTGAGAAATCCTAACTAACATCTTGACATACTTAGATCATTTCCCAAGAATCTCCCCTAACTTAAATCCTTTACAAAAGACTTTAATATTCTATAAAAATAAGGAAATAAGTACAAAGTAAAACTGTTATATACAAACTAAGGCATCCAAAAAATTACATATTACAACTGTGCAAGCTTCTGCCTTGTAGCTTTTATGAAGTCTCTTTTCAACTCCTCTCTATCACATTCAATCTTCATTGAGCTCATTTGGAGTAGCCACTCTTTTGGAAAATCAAGAAATTCAAAACTATAGAATCTTCTGAATCTATCTGTAAGTTTGAGTCTATATGTCATGGATTTTGCATATAGATCAATTTGTACAATCTTCACTTCCTTGGCAGCTTCTATATCCATTCTGGTGGATTATGGATCAAACATGCTTCTAAGATCCTTTAGGTTATTTTGAACCCACACTATTGGTGACCTAGAGTGGCTAGCCGTCCCAGTATTGTGCATTTGGGTTAGCTCATTCTAGTCATCTTCTAGACTATTTGGATCAGGCTTTTGTACTCCTCTTCTGGACCAGCTTCTCTTTTAGTTACAAAATGATAAACTAGATCAATGTCATCCATTGATTTGGCATACCAGTAAGTAATTGGTGGTTTGGAGAAGTCATGTTGATCAAGAGCCTTTTCTATTTCCATTACCTTTTGTAACTGTTGGTCAAACAGAATTCTCTTGACTTGATAAAACTTTGCTTGATGAATAACTTCAGATTGAGGAACAGCATCAACAGTTTGAGGGGGATCTTGGACTTGTTTGGAGGCTTTTTCCTTTTCCTTTTCCATTTCTCTGTCATACAAGGCCTGAAGTTTTTCTATTGGCCATGATTGTGCAATGACTTTAAAAACACCAGCCGTTGCAGAGAAGTTTATCAAAAATTTTCTGTGTTCACCCTTTGAAGGCCCTGTTGGCCTTTTTCTCTTCTTCTGACTTTCCTTAACCACAAACCCACGTAGATTGTCTCCAAGGGTTTCATCATCCCCCATAGATTCTTGGGCTTGCTGGTCTAGGATTTGATCTTGTTCTTTTGCCAATTTTCTGGCCAATTCAGCATCATGAGCATCTTGGGCTTCTTTTGAAATAAATTTGATCTTTGGAGACTCAATCAAAATGCCCTTTCCTTTATCCGTGGTTGCTGCTGAAACTACTGCTGTAGCTTGGACTGCTAGGGATGGTTCTTGAATGCTTTCTCTTATGCACACTCCTCCTGGCCTTTTAATAGAAACAACTTGAGCTTCTAGACTAAAAGTTTGAGAAACTGTTGGGACTATTAGCCTAGAAGCTGAAGCTGTCAATGGTGAACTTGAAGCTGTTTGGACTGATAGTGGGATCTCCTGATTCTTCCCCTTTTTGGATGCATTGGTTTGATCAGAGCAACCAAAAACCTTTGCTAACGGGGTTTGAACCAGCTTTTCAAGCTGAACAATCTTATTTCCATATAGCTTCAACCCAAGCTGAAACTGGGCAAACTTTTGCTGTTGGACTGATGAGAGTTGTTGTAGAGCAATGATTTGGGAACCCTGTGCAATAATTATGGACTTGTAATGTTCCAGAATAGTTACAACAGGTTTCAGTTGTTGATCCGTAAAAGCCATTAGTTGCAGACTAGCCTCAAGATCTTCAAATGATAGAGGGATTTGAGATCTATCACTAGCACCAATACGAGAAGTAGAAGAAACATCTGGGCCCCTTTATTCTTGGTTCTGGGGACTTCCAGAAGGTGCTTGCACACCATTTGTTGCCATGGGAGTGGTCTTAGGTATGTTGGTACTGTCCTGTGCCCCTTGTGCAGAGATATCAGTAGTACCAGCCACAAAACCCATATGAACATCCTCAGAAGGGATGTTCACCTCCATATTGAGGGTGAGAGTATCCTCAGTGGGTTCCCTTTCGATATGCTGTACAAGAGTATCCTCTTGCACGGAGTTATTTGGCTCTGGGGTTTGGACTGAGGAGGAATGAGCTCCTACATCCCTTTGTCTCTTGTATATTTTTAGTGATGGGGTTGGAGAGGTACATATAGAAGAAGGATCAGAGGGCATATTTGTATCATGAGGAGTGGGTTGGGATCCTGGGGGTGAAGCAGTAATATGGGGCTGAGCCTGCTTAGGATCCTCTCCTCTGTTTCTTGGAAAGATAGTCTGCATTGCTTGAGGCAAAGAGACATCTACATTATGAAAATTAGCACTTTGTTTTAAAAGTCTTTTTACAGAAGGTAAAGAGTGCCTATGGGAAACATATATCCTTTTATGTACTTTTAAAGAATTGTAAGATTTTGCAATTATTTCAGCCAATAAACGAGAATACATCAAAAATTTCCCATTTTTTAAGGCATGGTGCCTTAACATTCCTTGAAAAATCATATTTGAAAAGTTGAACTGTTGGCCTGTGGATAAGCACACTAGAGCAGTGACAATATTTGATGAGAGACCAACCAGTCCTTTTAGGGCTTAGGCACTGTTGAAGAATATGTACAAGATATTTCCATTTGGGACCAAAATGTGCTTTATAAAAGGTAAATGAATCTGTTGGGCCCCTATACCCTATTTCAAACAGACCTTCATGTAAAACATTGAGGGATAGATCAGATATACCTGTAGCATCTTGCAAATGCAAATGCTGTCGAATGGACTCCTCTGTGATGGTAATGGTATTACCATCAATGGTAGATACAAAAGAAGTGATTCCCTCTTGGGTACTTACAGTGGCTGATTTCCAATTGGATTTACAGTAAGAGCATAGTGGATAGGAGAACGATGAAGAAAATCCATTATTTCATATGAATGGTTGCATTCAGCATGTTTGAGGGAGTAGAGTAGGCAGTTGTGTTCTTTAACAAACTCCATTGGTGATCACAAACGAGAGGATTTAGGGTTTGGCTCGACAATCTAAAAATCGCACAGAGAGAGAAAGAGAATGGATTCTGGAAGATATTTTGCAACTGATAGTTGCAATCAAATGAAACTGGGACTTTTAAGGGTTTGGATTTTGAAAAATATCTAGTCCCGCGTACAACCTCGTTAATAATGACTGAATTTCCCTTCACACTTAACAGCCAAGTGAATAACTAACAGTCCGAGAAAATGAATTAGCAGCTTGAGAATAGTCTCAAGCTGTTAGTTGTTTACTGAACAGCATCTAATGTAACAGTGTCTCCCCCTTAACTAAACACATATAGTAAATGTTTTTCACACAGTATAGAGGATGGTAATGCAAGATAGATTAATCCATATTTACCTTACCAATATTTGAGACCAGAAAGGTGAATCTTCCTACATCAAAAGGTTTAGTAAAAAGATCTGCTAACTGATCATCAGTATTAATTTTGGTAACTTGGATTAACTTCTTTTCTTTACAATCCCTTATAAAATGGAATCTGATATCTATGTGTTTGGTTTTGGGAAACTTTACTGGATTTTGTACAATACTGATTGTAATTGAATTGTCAATGCAAATAGGAGTAGATAGAAAGTTCATACTATAGTCTCTTAGTTTGTTCTAAATCCACACAACCTGAGAGCAACAGCTGGCAGCTGCAACATACTCTGCCTTAGTGGATGAAGTGGAGACTGTGGTTTGCTTTTTGCACTGCCAAGAGACTAGTCTTGCTCCTAGATATTGACAATCTCCAGTTGTGGATTTCCTGTCTATGTTGCAACCTCCATAGTCACTGTCAGAGTAGGCTGTTAGTTCAAGAGGAGAGTCCTTAGGATACCATAGGCCTAATTTTGGTTGACCTTTTAGATATCTAAAGATTCTCTTAACAGCAAATAGATGTGAATCCTTTGGAGCACATTGGAACCTGACACAAACACAAACAACAAACATTATATTTGGTCAAGAAGATGTGAGATACATTAGTGAATCTATCAAGGATCGGTACAAATGAATATCCACATCCACTCCTTCTTTATCTGCATCAAGCTGTTTATGACTGTCCATTGATGTGCTAGCAACCTTGGTGTCCTTGTATCCAAACATTTCCAGAATATCATTCACATACTTTGATTGGCTTATGAAGAGTCCAGTGGGCTTCTGCTTGACCTGCAATCCTAGAAAGATAGTTAGTTCTCCCATTGAACTCATTTGAAACCTTTTGTGCATCAGAGTTTCAAATTCTTTGAAAATAATGTCATTTGTTGATCCAAAGATGATATCATCAACATAGATCTGAACAAGAAGGATCTCTGATTTGATAGAGTTTCTTAACAGTGTCTTGTCCAGAGTACCTCTCTTGAAACCATTCTGAAGTAGATAGGAAGACAAAGTGTCATACCATGCTCTAGGAGCTTGGTGAAGCCCATAGAGTGCTTTGTCTAACTTGTAGACTCTATCTGGATACTTATAGTCTTCAAACCCAGGAGGTTGACACACATATACCTCTTCTTCAATTGTACCCTATAGGAATGCAGATTTCACATCCATTTGATACACCTTGAACCCTTTGTAGCTGGCATAGGCTAGGAACAATCTGATGGCTTCAATCCTTGCTACTGGGGCAAATACATCATCATAGTCTATTCCTTCTTCTTGAGTATAACCTTGAGCTACCAACCTTGCTTTGTTTTTGATCACTACACCTCTTTCATCCTTTTTATTCCTGAAAACCCATCTTGTACCAATTGCTCTTTTTTCCTTTAGGCAAATCAACTAGTGTCCACACATTCTGAATTTTGAATTGCAAAAGTTCTTCTTGCATGGCCTCAATCCAAGATGGATCCTTAAGAGCCTCAGATGCCTTCTTTGGTTCTTACTGTGACATAAAGCATGCATGTTCAAAGGCAACTAGACTGAATTCAGGAACTGCTTCTTCAGAAGCAGTTGATTCCTTGTGGATCATTGTCCTTGTCTGCACAGGAGTGCGTGGATCTCCCATGATCTGGTTAAGAGGATGATATTTGTGAACCCTGAGTGTAGGTTCACTTTCTATCTAAAATGAGCTTCCCAGCTTGGTATCATCACCTTCTGCACCACTTGATGATTCTACTGCATTAACAGTTTGATCTAGAGATGGGACTGTTTCCCTATTGGTTGGAGCTGTTACTTCAGGACTTGGGATTGGCACTTCAAACTCTATATGTTTGTCTTGTTGGTCAATCAGAACCCCAGGTGGGTCACAAGAAAGAAGTGGTAGAATAGTATACTCATCCCATCTATCAGAATCTTCAACAATTTGAAACTTTGTGCCAACAGCTTGAATGTTTGTGTTGACAGCATGAGGATTTGTACTGGCAGTTTCAACATTGTTTCCAACTGCTCCTACAGAATACTCAACAAGGCTCAGTGAATTTGTTAGTGAATCAAAATCAAACAACCAATCAGGACCAGTGCCTTTGACATTTGCAGTATTTTCATTAAACTCAACATTTACACTTTCTTCAATGGTTTTATATACACTGTTATAGACCCTATAGGCTTTGCTTTGTGTAGAGTATCCTACAAAGAATCCTTCTTCAACCTTACTCTCAAACTTACCTAAGTGAGTTTTAGTATGTAAGATAGTGCATGAACATCCAAATGGTTTTAGGAAGGCCACTAGGGGAATCCTGTGATGGAATAGCTTGTAGGGAGTTTTCCCTTGTGACTGGACAACTTGAACCCTATTAGGAACATAATAGGCTGTATTTACTGCCTCTGCCCAGAAGATCAATGGCAATTTGGAATCAGCTACCATGGTTCTAGCAGCCTCTATTAGTGTTTTATTCTTCCTTTCAGCTACACCATTTTGTTATGGTGTTCTAGGTGCACTATATTGCCTTGCAATTCCTTTTGACTCACAGAAACTGTTTAGGATTTGATTTTTAAACTCAGTTCCATTGTCTGACCTGATCACCTTGACTTTTAAGTTAGATTGGTTTTCAATTTTTAGAATGAAGGACTTAACCAACTCAGCAGTTTCATCCTTAGTCCTAAGAAAATAAACCCATGTAAACTAGTGAAATCATCGACAATGACTAAACAGTAGGCTCTTTTATTCAAACTCAAAACAGATGCTGGACCAAAAAGATCCATATGAATAAGATGAAGAGCAGATGAGATTGAATTTACTTCCTTGGCCTTATGAGAAGTTTTGTGTTGCTTGCCTTCGAGACAGGCTACACAATGATCATCACATATGAACTCCTTCTGTGGTAAACCTCTTACCAAGTTCTTTTTGACTAAAACATTCATGGATTTGAAGTTCACGTGACACATCCTTCTGTGCCAAAGAGCAGACTCATTAGACGATGCTTTGGATATTAAACAACTTAAAGTACTTGATTTGGATAAGTGTTCTGTGTCCAAACAGTAGACATTGTCCTTTCGTGGTGTTCTAAGTAAAACAAGATTTTTAGGTATTTTAAAATCTTTTGATAGGACAATGCATTCAGAGTCTGTGAATAAAAAAAATATTTTGTTTGTTACACACTTGAGACACACTTAGTAAGTTGTACTTCAGCTGTTCAACATACAGTATATCATTAAATATCATATTACCTGCTTTGACAGTACCTTTACCTGTTACCTTACCTCCTTTGGAATTTCCACCAAATGCAACAAATCCTCCTTCAAAGCTTTTGAAATTTGACAAGCATTCAGAGTTTCCTATCATGTGGCTAGAGCATCCACTGTCCATATGCCATCTTGTCCTATGTTGGTTCCTGTGGTTGCCCTGCACAAGAAAAAGCTCAGTTAGTAGTGGAGTAAACCCAAACCAAGTTGGTTTTGGGTTGTCCTTGTGCATTGACATAACTAAATACTGTTTGCGTCTTTTTAAACTTAGTGAGATCCACTAGTGGATTCCGTGAGGAGTTTTTAGTTATGACATGAGGTGTCCAGGTGTTCTTTCCAGCCTTTTCTTTAACAGTCTTAGATGATCCACTACCAGTTCTAGTTTTTGACTTAGCAGTTGGAACTGGATGTTGAGTGCCAATAGTTTTTGAATTTGCACTACCAGTTGCAACTTTTGACTTAACAGTTTCAACTTTTGTATTAGCAGTTTGAGATGTGTTTTTGCCTTTGACACACCATACCTTTTTCATGCTTAATTTAGATTTCATTAAAGCTTGTTTCTGGTGTACAGGCTGCCTTTTGTTGACTTTTATGAACCTGTGATCAACTGTATTCTTTGGAACTGTTGTAACATCCTAAGAGTTTTAAATGATGTAATTGAGGTTAATTAGTTTGAAATTTTGAGTTTAATGTAATTATGTTGGATTATGAATTTGGATTAATTTTAAAAGTTGGTTGCTTTATTTAGAAATTGAGAAATTTCAATTTATTTAAGTGAAAATAATTATTAATAAATGTTGGTGGTGAAATTTTAAGGTAAAGATATGAAATTAAAGGAAATCAGATAAATGAGGGACTGAATGTGTCATGAACCGAAAGTGTGGAGTAAAAAGATGGAAAGACTTTATTTTGGTCATTTCTCATTCAAGCTCTCACTCTCTCTCGGCTCTCTCTCATCTTCAATTCAAGATCAACAAATTGGTGGAATTTGAAGCTGGAAATCTGGATTCAGATTTTAAGGGAGGAACTAAAACATCTACAAGCAACAATTTAAGGTAAATAATTAGTGAACTCATCGAAATTTTAAGGGTTTTTGGTTCGGTTTTGATAAAACCCGAATAATAGATTTGAAGTTACAGATGTTGAGTTGTATTATCATGGATATGTTTAAATCGAGTGATGGGGAAGCTATATATTAAATTTCAGCATCAGATTCAAACTCTAAGTATGATTTTTGGAATTTACTATGTCTTAGTGTGTGTGAGTGTTCGACGAATGATACAAAAATGGTCAAAAAGGGTTTGATTTGGTACATAAAATTGTTAATATTAGTGTTAAAATGGTTGGAAATAAGAGGTTGGATCTGATATGAACTCGGATGGTCCGAATTTGGATCTGATATGAACTTGGATCTGGTCCGAATTCGGATCTGATATGAACTCAGATTTGGTCTGAATTCGGATGAGATCCGGACTTCAGATATACAAAATAGAAAAATATTTTCCAAGTGTTGAATTTCGGTCGGGGTCCAAATTCGGATGGGTCCGAAACAGTAGGATTCGAGCTTATATGTGGACCGAACTCGGATGGAATCCGAACATGAGTATGGTCCGAATTCGGGTTGGGGTCCGAATTCGGCTTTGGATCCGAAATTTGGGTCAATTATCATAAAATTTAAGTTTTATGAAATTAAACAACAATTGACATGAAGTTATGTTACAACTGACTTAACAGGTCCCTTGTGGTATTGTTTAACCCACAGTGGCGTACTTTGTGGATCCGGTCGAAAGCCCGAGGAGAAACAAAATTAATTGAAATTAACTAACGCACCCACTGTGAGTACATATGATTTCGCATGTCTATATCTGTTTTATGTTAGCTATTGCCTGCTGAGACATGTTGTTTCACATTCATTTGGAATTCTACTAACTTGCGTAGACTTAGATGCACATTGATCTTATTGCATGTCCGTTCTTTTATTGTGCATCTATCGATGGACCGGCGGGTCGCATCTGTTATTCCGATGTTACTGCGCTATATGACCGGCGGGTCGCATCTGTTATTCCGATGCGGGTCGCATCTGTTATCCCTCTGAGATTCTGGTAGGCAGTAAGTCATCCCCGATGTTATGTCTGTCTCAGATGGTTGGTTAAAATGCCGAGCTTTAGGCTCGTAGGAGCTGCGGCTCTTGTGCCGTACTTTGTGTACGTAGAGAGTATAGGACGTGCGTCGTCGGTGTTACTCTTGGGGGCTTCATAAATATTTATAGAATGCGTAAACCTGTGTATTCACTAAGCTTTGCTTACCCCTCAGTTGTTCAATTTTTACAGGAAAAGGGAAATCCGCTGCGGGTGCTTCTAGCTAGGTCATCCAATTGAAGTATTTGAAGAGATCTACTACTCATCTTGGTAACTGAATCGTGGGATTATTATTGTAGTACATTTGAGATGATGTAATAATTTTGAGTATGTAGACTTAGACTTGAAAACATGTAGCACCGTAGGGTGTTTAAAAGAGTTGTATTATTTTTATTATGTACTTTAATGCTTCCGCAATTATATTAAGCTTTCAGATCATTATGTAATCATTTGTTTGGTGATTAATCCTGAGTTTATTGTAATGGTTTTTATTGTGGCAAGGGTGTCACAACTGGGGTGACAGGTTTTGAGGCCTTTGAAACTTTTGAATTTTGTGAAATGTCATGTTTTTGAAACACAATCTGTTTTGCAACAGGTGGTTTATATAAACAGTGCTTGGCCAGATGGTTTTTCCTGCCACAGTGGAAACATCTTTTGATTGTTTTCATAGGGGAACCAGTTTTGTGTGACCATAACTGATTCTTGTTCCTTTGATTTCCCCTTACCTGCTGCTGTGTGGGAAACTTTTGGACACCATGCTTTTGGCATGTGCATACGGGAACATTTTTACCCTTTTTATCTGATTTGGAAGAAGATGATGTATTACAGTTAGAAGGTACAGAAACATATGAAGCATGATTGCATTAACTCATCTTCTCTTTTCCTTTCAGACTGTTGGTTTCTTCCCTCAGGCTGCTGGTTCTGATAGAGTTGGAAACAAGAGGTCCTATAGGTTCACTCATGTTTTTGGAATTACTCTCTGCTTCCTCACTCTTACTGCCTTCATCAGTAACCAATTCTTCTTCTAGCTCAGGCTTATCGTCAAGAATAGGATCTACAGTTTTCATCATCTCATCTAATGGTTCATTTACAAGTCTATCAGCAACTTCACTCATAGGATGAATGTATTTATTGTTATATGGGGGTGGAGTGGTATTATATCCTATTCCTTTCTTGGGATTGAGTTGAGATTTTACCCTGTCTTTAAATTGAACTTCCATTAGGTAATCTAACTTTTGATTGGCCAACTTGAAGCTACCCAAGTCTATGCTTATAGATTCTACTTTCTTATGAGCTTCTAACACCTTCTGGTCAGCCTCTTCTAGTTTCTTATTAAGGGTTTCTATTTTCTCTTTTAGTTCCTTTTTCTCCCACTCATGATATGTTCTATCATGTCCCATCTAAATCTTATTGTCCTTATAGTCATTGATATGTTTTTCAAGATCCTCTATTTCCTGCATATACTCAAACCTCCTCTCTTCCATCTTAGTTAGAGTTTTACACATGCTTTCATTATGATCTCTGTACTTTTTAACCATATTTTTGCATGCTTGAGAGCAGAGTTTAGCATTTACCTCAGATGGTAGTTCAGTGGAAGTGACAGTTGTAGTTTCTGCCATAAGAGCTTGATTCTAAAACTCCTCTTCTGTTTGGTCACTCCAGTCAAAAACATTGTCTTCTTGAGAAACAAGGGCTTGTGAAGATTGTTAGTGCATCCTGTGTGACGATAGCAGTCTAAGTACAGACGATATTTTATAATAGTCTAATTGTTCGTAATTGCATATTAATACATGTTTGATATTGATATTGATTATATATATGTTTGAACTTGGTTGTAATTGATGTTTTACAATAAGTTCAAACATAAGTTCAAAGGTAAGTTCAAACATAAGTTCAAGGGTAAGTTCAAACATAAGTTCAAAGGTAAGTTCAAACATAAGTTCTAGAACAAGTTCAAAGACAAGTTCTAGAATAAGTTCAAAGGTCTAGATTCGAACTTATGGTGGACAAGTTCGTGGGCTTGGGCCTTCTCGAACTTGTCCAATCAAGTTCGAATCTGAGGCCCATAATTAACAGTTAATCAGTTTTGATTAAGGATCTTTGCAGAATTAAGCGTCCGGGCGATTACGAACTACAGAGAGATTTCAGTGTGTTTTTGGAGAAAATCACGTGTTGGGACATTCGGGTTTACGTCTATCATCGTGTGTGTCTCCGTGTTTCGTGTGTGTGATCGGTCCGTCAACCCGCTAACGAGGATTCCGCACTCGTTGGACGGCGTCGCGTCAAGATTGGATTCGTAGGTAGGTGACGTTACAAGTGCTATCAGAGCCATAAGGGTGTTCACCGTGTTCTTCGTGTTCATATTAAACATTCTTGGTTTCTTGGCGTTTGTGATGGTAGAATCACATTTTTAATAAGTTTTTCGAGTTATACAAGCAAAGTAACGGAGAAAAATTCTTATTGGTTCATTTTTTCAGTCGAAATCATTATTTTTGGTCTTAAAATATTGGTTTAATCTGAAAACTTGAAAAAAATCAAATTTTTGGCCGTTTCTCGAACTTGCGGCGCTCGAACATAGGGGGTATTAGAGTTTATTCGAAGTTGTCAGAAATCTCGAATTTGTCAGAAAATACGCTCCTCTCGAACTTGATTTAGGGCTTCCTTCGAATTTGACTGAAATTCGAACTTGCTAGCATCGAATTTGTCAGATTCCAAACTTGTCAGAAAATTAAGTTCAATTCGAACTTGTCAGTAGTTCGAACTTGTCAGTCAGTCGAACTTGTTGAATTCGAACTTACTTAAATTCGAATTTAATTTCAAACGAATTTAATATTAAATTAATTCGAACTTCCATAAGTTCGAAGGATTTTAAATTAAATTAATTTTAAATTAAATTGATTAAGTTCGGAAACAAAAAGTTTTAGACAGGATGTCAAGTTTGAAAAAATTCATTGAAATGGATCATGAGGTCAGCAAGGCAAATTCTCCGCCGAAATTGATGAAGTTGGAAGACTATTATTGGTGGAAGGATAGGTTCGCCGATTTTGCTCGTTTCAACGATATGCGAATGTGGATTTGTATCGATGAGGGATATGTGCCACCTACACAAGAATTTAAAGGTCGTCAAAGAGTCTTATCATACCAGAAGATGAATGATGGTGATAAAAAACTATATGAGGCCAAGAACCGAGCTTTCTCGATTATCCGAATGACATTACCTCAAAAAATTCTGCACACTATGAGAAATCATAGGACTGCTAAAGAGCTATGGGATGCTCTAGATAAAAGGTGTGAGGGAAATCCACGGGTTCGCAAAAGTAGGATGGAGATGCTGAAACAACAATTTGCAATTTTCAAGGCTCTGAAGAACGAGACACTTGATGAAACAATCACGAGATACTTTCATCATTTAACGGAGCTTGACAATCACAATGTTGTTTACCAAGAGACTGATAAAATTGAAAAACTTCTAGATGCTTTACCGGCGAGATGGGAAATGTACACCGCTTTAATTAAGCATGATGAAGAGAAGTTCGAGACTCTCACACTTGAAGGAGTAGTTGGAACTCTAAGGGCTTATAATTTTAAAACACAGAAAAAGGAAAAGGGAGGTTGAGCAGGTTCAAGATCCTGAAATGTATTTTGGGAAGACAAAACCATCGATTGGTGGTGATGTGAAGTCGAGTGCCATAGCTTTCTTCTCAGGAGAAGAATCAATTCCAATAGCTGTAGAAGAATCGAGCAGTAGGGCATTCTTAGGGTTTTCGAAACCGGAAGAAAAGCCAGCTCAATCAGCATCTACATCATAAGGATACAAAAAGAAGCCAATGAGCGCAAAATCAGCTGAAGATCATCTGAATCTTTTGGCTTCATTTGTCGCCGCGTACGGCAATTGCGTTCAAGGGAAAATAAACGATCATGCGCTATGGGATGAAGACTACGATCAGGTGGATCGTGATGACTTGGAGGAAATGCATCTTCAATGGCAATTGGCCATGGTGACTCAGCGAGTCAAGAGGTTCATGAAAAGAACAGGGAGAAATCTGAGTGTAGGCAACAACAAAGTTGGGTTCGACAAATCGAAGGTTAAGTGTTATAACTGCCAAGGATTAGGACACTTTGCACGAGAGTGTCAACGACCTAATGTTGAAAACTATTAGAATCAATCTCATGGAAGATATCAGTCTGGTAGTTCGAGTAATCAAGCTAACATCGCTGGTCTGTTAACTAATGTGACATCTCACAGACAGCTTGATGGAACTTATGATTGGTCTACTCATTCGGAGTCTAATGCTATAGCCTTCATGGCTGAAGTGACTGAGACTGGGGATGACAGAGCAGAGGAAGTAACGTGGAATCGGATCACAAAAAGGTAATTCTGAACTTTTCTACATTTCGTGACTTATGTGTTTTATGTGCTACTTCCAATGATAGATTGAACTTAGTTCTAGAAACACATAATAACTTAACTGCTCAGATAGAATCACTAAAATCAGATAATTCTAGTCTCCTAGACATTAAAGAAGATCTTAGGAATAAGCTAAAAGCAGATGCTCAAGACGTTATAGTTCTAAAAGACAAATTAAGTGAACAATGTGTCAGGATAGAACTTATGTGTGAGCATGTTGAGGCTTTAACCAAAGAACATACCATTAAGGAGGTCGAGCTACTTGAATCAAGGGTTAAAGTTGCAGAGGCAAATAGTAAGTTGGAAAAGTTCAAGAACTCTTCACTAAATCTAGGGAAAATCTTAGATGCGCAACGCCAGTCTAAAAAACCAGTAGGTTTAGGTTATCGAGAGAGTCCTCCACCTTTCAACGATAATTATGTGCCTCAACCTTAGGATAAAATTGATAAACCAGTCGAGTCAGAGGTAGCAGCTGAAACTGTATCTGAATCTGATAAGGATAAATCAACTAAGGTGTCTAATACTAACTCTACGATTAAGAGAGTCAAGTTTGTGCAGTCTTCTAGTGACAAAATTCTAGGAGAAGCTAAACTTGAAGTTAATAATCAGAAAGAGGAAGTAGTTACGATAGTTGAAAAGAAAGAATATGATACGAGTGAGACACCAAAATCAAAGGGCTCTCATAAGAAATAAATTGATAAGATGTCCTGCTTTAGATGTCATGAGAGGGGACATGTTGCGTCTAGCTGTCCATATTAGAAGGTAGTCTACACCCTCTAAACCAGAGTCTAGACCTGCTGTTGGAAAGCCTGAACAATATAAACCAGTATCTAGTGTTGCTAGCACAAGTGGTTCTCAAAACACTGAGAAAATTGTGAATGCCACACCCAAGACCGCTGTTAGACAAATACCTGTGTCGGGTGGAGCAAATGAAGTGGTTAGGAATAATTCGCAAAATAGAGTCCCTAATCAATCAAGTTCAGGACCTCAACAAGCTTATAGGAGTACAACACCTAGAAGGACTTACACTCCAGCTAGGTCTCACACTCCTCAAAGACATCAGAACACCAGGTAGAGCCCAGGGATATCAATCTGAAATGCCTTATAATAGAAATTATTCGAGGGCTCAATAGCAAATGCCTACCCAAAGGCTAAGAGTGAACTTAAATCACTCTGCACCACAACAAGTTCTCAATCAAACACCCAAGTCACCTGAAAGGAGAGATGAGTATTTGAAGGAGTTCACATATGTGGATGAGAATGGTATTACCAAGTCAGTCATGGCTTGGGTTCCCCGTGATAACTAATTTGTTTTCTTTCATGTGCAGGAATTAACTACATGTCTAAACAACAAATGGTTCGTCGATAGTGGTTGCTCTAGGCACATGACTGGGGAAAGGAGTCTGGTCACTGACTTCAAGGGAGGGAACAGGGGATTCGTATCATTCGCTGGGAATAGAGGAGGATATATCACTGGTACTAGAGTGGTCACTAATGGGACTATCACACTTGATCAAGTTTTCCATGTTGATAAACTTGATCAAAATCTCATTAGTGTATCTCAAATCTGTGATAAGAAGAACTCAGTAATTTTTACTGATACTGAGGTGTTAGTGTTGAAACCGGGATTTAAAGTACCTGAAGAGTGGATAATGATGAGAGCACCAAGGAAGAATGATTTGTACATGCTTGACATGAACAAATCGGATTCATCGATGGGAACAATATAACTTCTATCCAAAGCTTCAGAGTCAGAATCCATTTTATGGCACAGACGCATGGCACACTTGCACCTAAGGAAAATGAACTACATTACTAAACATGGTCTGGTGCAAGGTGTCCCACTGAAGAGTTTTCAGTTCGATGACAAGTGTGTACCATGCAAGAAAGGCAAACAACATAAGAAGTCACACAAGTCAAAGACTCAGAACTCAATAGCTTCCACCTTCGATTTGCTTCATATGGATCTCTTCGGTCCTATCAACAAAAGGAGTATAGGTGGTAGTTGGTATTGTTTAGTTATCACTGATGATTACTCACGTTTTTCATGGGTTTTCTTTTTAGGTACAAAGGACGAAATAGATGGAAATTTGATTAGGTTCTTAGACCAAGTCGAAAACTCCTACGGGACGAGGGTAAAGCGTATCAGGAGTGATAATGGGACAGAATTTAAAAACACAGTAATTGGTGTATATTGCCTATCCAAAGGCATAGTGCATCAATTTAGTGCACCATATGAGCCACAACAAAATGGGGTGGCAGAACGGAAAAACAGGACTTTGATTGAGGCAGCAAGGACCATGCTCTCGGATTCAAAGCTTCCGACCATGTTTTGGGGGGAGGCAGTGAATACCACATGTCATGTTTTAAACCGGGTCCTTACTGTCAAGTCACTGAACAAAACTTGTTATGAAGTTCTGAATAAAAGACCACCTAATTTAACTGGCTTTGAACCGTTTGGGGTACCGTGTACTTTACTGAAAACAAAACATCAACCTATGTTTGGTGAAAAGGCTGACGAAGGATACTTTCTAGGTTATTTGCCTAACTCACCAAACAAAAGGGTTTTTAACAAAACAAATGGTACGGTAGAAATTGTGTTTAATATTGATGTTACAAGTTATTCACATGAGCCCCAAACAGGTCCTGAGTGGTTATTTGATTATGACTTATTGTTTGAATCATTTAACATACCAGTTAGTGGAAATGCAAGTACAATGGAGGATGACTTCTCGTCATTAAGCCTGAATGATGACAATGAAGGTTTTCCAAAGACAAGCATTCCATCCACTTCTAAGCCTACAACGACAGAAGATGGGTCTCCAACAGAGAATGAACCTGAGTTACCTAAAAACGAGAATCAGGCTAGTACTTCTAATTCCGAAGACAGTGATCATGAGGAAGAGAATGTACCGTCTGAAGTCGTATCCCTGTTAGGTGAAATAGGATCAAAATTAGGAGACAATCTTAGAGTTGATGAGATTGAGACATCAAGGATAAACAAGGATCATCCGATTGAGAGCATCATAGGAAAGCTGAATACCGGTGTGAGAACTAGCAGTAGTGTGAATATCAACACAGTGTCGTTGTCGATGATTAATGACTCTGAGGCGTATCACACTCTTGGGTTGAAGCCATGCAAGAAGAACTGTCACAATTCAGAAACCTTGAACTGTGGGAGTTAGTGCCGCTACCTCGAGGAGAAGTTACAATAGGAACCAAATGGGTTTTTAAATGCAAGAGAGATGATCGGGGTATTGTTACTCGCAACAAGGCAAGACTTGTAGTAAATGGATTCAACCAAGAAGAGGGAATTGATTACAATGAGGTGTTTGCACCAGTGGCAAGGCTCGAGGAAATTCGTCTATTTCTGGCCTTTGCGTCAGTCAAAGGGTTTAAAGTCTATCAGCTGGATGTAAAGAGTGCATTCCTTTATGGCAAGGTGAAGGAACTGGTGTACGTCGAACAACCGCCTGGGTTTACTGATCCAAAATATCCTGACAGAGTGTATCGACTCGATAAGGCTCTGTATGAATTACATCAGGCACCAAAGGCATGGTATGAGACGCTGTCAACTCATCTTTTAGACAACGGGTTTGAAACAGGGAGAGTTGATAGTACATTGTTTGTGAAGAGAAATGGAGAAGATTTTATCTTGGTACAAGTGTACGTGGATGACATCATTTTCGGGTCATTAGACGAACAGATGTGCAAAGATTTTGAGAAGGTTATGAAGTCAAAATTTGAGATGAGTGCTATGGGAGAGTTAAACTTCTTTCTGGGTTTGCAAGTTGATCCATCAGATGAAGTATGTCTACGACATTCTGGAGCGCTTCGGGATGGAAGGAACAAAGTTGACCGCTCACTTCAACACTCCGATTCAAGTGAATCAAAATCTCAGACCGGGTACAGAAAGTGATACTGATGTGGATCCGACTCTATATCCGGCCATGATCGGGTCACTCATGTATTTAACTGCTTCTAGACCTGACATAATGTTTGCTGTTTGTATTTGTGCTAGGTTTCAAGCAAATCCGAAAGAAATGCATATGAAAGCCGTGAAGCGGATTCTGAGATACCTCAAGTCAAAACCGAAGCTGGGACTTTGGTATCACGCTGATGGTGATCTGGAATTGGAAGCATACATAGATTTAGATTATGGAGGTTGCAGCTTGAACCAGAAGTCAACAACTGAAGGTTGTCAGTTCCTTGGAGGGAGGCTCGTATCCTTGCAATGCAAGAAACAGACTTCGGTAGCCGTGTCAACGTGTGAGGCCGAATATGTAGCTGCTGGTAGTTGCTGTTCACAGGTTTTATGGATACAACAACAATTGCAGGATTATGGTTTGACTTACACTCATACTCCCATTAGGATAGGTAATCAGTCTACAATTGCTATAACTAATAATCCGGTTAAACACAGCAAAACAAATCACATAGACATAAGACATTATTTCATACGTGATTGTGCTGAAAAGAACTTAATAAAGCTGGTAAAAGTGGCAACGGAAGATAATAATGCAGATTTATTCACTAAAGCTTTTGATAAGTCACGCTTTGAGTTGTTAATTCAACTAAATGGTATGCGTAATCCAGAGTAACTTGACCTTAGTATATTTTCTTTCTTTATATAATAAGTTAGTAGGTTAGTTTATCAGCTTATTTATCATAAAAGTGAAAAACAAAAAAAAAGAGAGAGAAAATCATAAAAAATTTCAAAAAAACAGAATATCAAAAAATGAGTTAAGTCTTAGAATCATAGGTTCAAAGTGACGAGAATTAGCACAGTCGAAACAATCTCTAGGTGTTAAGCTTTCACACATAATGCACCTTAATTTCTAAGTGATATACACTTTCCTGTTTGATGTGTTGGTAGGCAACATACACAAAGGAAATCTCAAAAGCTAATAAAATATTCATGAAAAATTCATATGTGTAACTAACTTAGATGTATGACCAAATGGTCTTAATTTCTATGTTTGAGAAATACAGAGAATGATTCTAAATGAGGTATGCAAATTTTCTGGTGGATGTATAGCACCATCAAAATACATCTTAAAAGAAAAGAAAAGAAAATTTTTTGATAAAGAAGAGGGAGTCAAAACAAGTCGCTTTGTTGTACGTAAGTACAGACTTGTCACCTCTGTTTTGACTCAAGTTAGCAAAATAAGTCGCTTTGTTTACCTGTCACCCTGTCTTGCTAACTTAAAATAAACCCTAAGACAAACTAAGACACTCTGTTGTATGTAAATACAGAACTGTGTCCGACGTTTGCCTTTTAAAGAAAATTTGCAATACCAAAAATTTATAATCATTGTGTGTCTGCCTTGATCATAGCAGTATATCTAAGTGTGGGACACGTAAGGTAGTTTCTTGATAAATAAAAAGGCCAATGGAAATTCCAAAGTGTTAAATGTTTAAAGGGAAAATCATACCGACAATCGACTTGGAATGTATATCACGACAAACAATCAAAGGAATCGAAAATTCCTAAGTGTGAAAGTGAAATACTAAAAGTACGTTTGACACTGCTATCGGATTGAACCTTCTTTGACTTTCTCGCAAAAATACTCGGTTAGTATAGGTTGTAATTTTTTTTTGAAAGTACTTTTGCGTAGTTTAAGTTTTATTCTTAATTTATTTTATCTTATTTTAGTTCATTTTATTTTACTTTATTTTATTTTACTTTAAGTAGGATAAATGTTAAAGTTACTAGGATGCATCTTTAGTTGAAGAAACAAATATTGCGTGGTCATGGAAATTCTTTTATGTGAACAAATGAGACACTCACATGAGTAAACCGTAACAAAAAGCTAACTTATATGGTCACGAAATCCCTTTGCGTGACCAAAGTCTAGACTTTATTAGTCACGTATGATAAAAAGAATAAATTTATGACTGTAAATATTTTATTGTCACAATCTGTGACTATATGTTTATTATAGTAATGGTTTAGTTTCTAATGATTGTTCGAATAACATTTAATGATAAAACAAAATCTGTGACAACCTCGTATGTGAAAGCGGGCAGATTGCACAGTGGGGGTATATTATGCACGTGCTACTAGTCTATTTTGAGCCTAAGAAGGCATGTTTTGACATGATGACCTCCAAACTACAGTCAGGGACGATCTCGTTGGTATATAACAAGCCGTTTAGTTTTTCGGGCTTCTTCTTTGGAAAATTTGTGCATCAGATCGTGGCGCCAACTTGGGAAAGATTTTTTCTATGCTTGCGGTTCGTTATGATGATAAATAGGCACTTCCTGCCAAATTTTCCACCTCTACGGGAAGTGGTTGTTGTAGCAGGGATAAATAAGATAATATTTGTAGATTGTCAAAGTCACAATTCACAAAGGGCGGAAAATGTTAGACCGCCGATGACTCCATTGTTCGGAGCTTTAATAGATTCAGAGTTTGTTACTCCAGATGCAGAAGACTGGATAGTTAATGAGCCCCAACAACAAGCATCGACACAACAAGAACCGGTTGCTCCGATTCAGTCTCCACTGAGGACATCAGCGGCAGCTGTGGCTTCTACGTCGGGAGCCCAAGCTGATCTGATTCAGGAGACATTGGAAGATATTTTTGCCTAGGGAGAAGCAGCTCAGGAGGCCATCACCGAAGAGCTGATTTAGGATATTCTTCATCCTCCTGAGGCTATGGGAAACATCTTTGACGATATAGAGAACTATCAGCCAGAGGATGCTACTGAGGCTGTTGAGACAGACACGAAGACAGATCCTGAGACTGCAAGTGACGTCAGAGAAGCTGCAAATCCTCCAACTTAGTTTGGTCATCATGGTACTCGACTTTGTGCATTCAGTCTCCAAGACTCCAAGACGACGAAGAGGAAGATGAAGATTTTATGATAGAAGAAGAGGTATCGGTTGCAAGGCAACAACGGGCTAAGCGCCAACGTCTAGATCAAGCAGGGCCGTCTACATCCACCACCATTCCATCAGCAACCACGACAACCACTACATCAACATCCACCACGAGTGACACCCGCAGCCTGAATCAACTTTAAACAAAAGTTGATCTCCAGTCACTACAAATACTCCAACTAACAAGGGCAGTCACCGAGCTACAACGTCACAATATGCAGTTGGATCAACAAAATGCATATCTACATCAGACTATGACTGCCCAGCAAGATCAAACAGCAACTCTTCAATCCCCAATAGAGTAGATTTTAAAAGATCGTGCAGCTCAGGGGGAGAGTTGTATGGAGGATGAGTTAAGGGGAGCCCGTAGAGAATACGAAAGAGATAACCCTAGCACAGAAAAGGAAAGTGAGCTAGCAGATCTTTCTAAAAAGACTGCTCAGCAAGCTAACATTCAGAGGGAGTCTGGATCATCCTCAGGGGATGAAAAGGATAATGGCAAGGCTCCTAAGGCTACAGTTGTGATTGAAGAAGATTTAATCGGAGCCTTGCTGGATTTGGATGAGGATCAGAGTCCAATAGATCTGGAGATACTTAAATCTTCTCTAAATAATAAATCGGATACTGAAAAGTTGGATAGGGAGCTTACATGAGAAGGGAAGAGAAAATTATGGTTCAGGGAAGAAAAGAAAAAGGAATTGGCTATGAAGGAGAAGATGAAGATGCCAAGTCCAGGGAAACTATCAGGTAGTATACTTAGCTGGTTCTATGATAGAGAACTGGAACTCTTCATTCTTAAAAGAAAGGAAGGGCTACAGTACCTAAGAAGAAGGCTAAGGGACTTCAATTCTTTGCCGAAGTGTGAATTTAAAGCCTTAGCATGGAAGGAGCTAGTCAACATCGGAGACGATCCGTACGCCGAAGTTATTGCTAAAATCATTCGAAGGGATGAGCGGTCTAGGAAGTTTGAAAGACTTAACCCAAGGACAGGAAAGAGAGTCAGGGATGAGACAAGGATAGATCCATTGATAGGTAGGCCTTGGATGAAGATTTACTACAAACCTGTCAAATGCCTGAAGAAGGTGCCACTGAAGAGTATGCCACAAGATGTTCTGAATAACTTGATGAGGTGGTACGTCGACAGTGAGACGGGTGAGGCAGTGATGGAAGACAAGGAAGAAAAGGTGATTTTGGGAGTTTATAATCCCTTGCACTTAGTTAACCTCTCTAAGGATGATCTGCAAAAGCTTCATGATCAGGCAATCTTGTTTGATGAAAATTGGAGGTCCGAAGGCAGAAAATATCAAAGAGTTGTTAAGGTTTGTGTCAGACAGTGATTACATGCGGGTAGCAATTTAAATAAGCCTAGTTCTACAGATCAGTGAATATCTAACTAGAAGCTATTGTTAAGGGGAAGTCTGTTGGTACACCCTGTGTGACGATAGCAGTCTAGTTTCTGTAATAGATATTCATATGTAATAGATAGTGCTTTATTAATACACCCTGTGTGACGATAGCAGTCATGTTTTTTTATTCATATTTATGGATTAAGTTCATGCTTTTTATATTGTTTACGTTGGCATGTTAAGTTCATGATTGATAGATAAGTTCATAAGGCGATGAACTTATGAGAATAAGTTTTTAAGGCATAGGCCACAAACTTAGGTCTCCTAAGTTCGTACGAATTTAGCCCTGGTAAGTTCGTACTTGCATGGGCTTGAACTTGTAAGTTCGTGGGCTTGGGCCATGCACGAACTTATAGGTTATAACATGAACTTATTTGTGTTACTTCAAAAACACTTCGAGAATTTGACTTTCAGAGTTGGTGAGAGCATTTCAGACGAAATAAGAGAGTTTTACAACATCTAACGGAGCAATACAATGTGTAGGGTCGGTATTCTATCATCCAGCATCTTGTTCGGCTCCGTGTTTCTTTGTGATCGATCCGTAAACATTAAACGAGGACTCTGCACTCGTTTGACGTCGTTCATGCCTTGATAGATCCGTGGTGTGTGGACCTGCACCAAGTATGATTCTCAGGGGCAGTTGATTCCCGTATGTTACGAAAACTCTCAAGAACAGGTATTCGCTACAACATGAGAGAGTCAAGGAAATCTTACAGAGTACTCTAATTATGTAATATATCTTAAGCCACATGTAGCAGGGACTATCTAGCCAAACCAAATAGTGTAAACATAGGTGAACCACAACGAGAAACAAACAACACAATGAAAGTTAGACACCAAAGCCTTAGGGTTACGAGTGAAAACCCTAATTGGTTTGGTAGTCCCGTTTATCGGGACTTCTCCCAACAGCGGGCGCTATGCGGGCAACCCCAAACCCAACAAACCTGAGGCGAAAGGGTTCCCCAGTTTCACCATGTCGAATCTAACAAAAGAGAATCTGAATAGCCAATTAGTTCATGGTTTGAGTCTTTGGGATACCAAAGACCCAAACCTAGTGTACCTTTTAGGTATCTGAAGATTCTTTTGACAACAGCTAGATGTTATTCTTTTGGATCAACTTGAAACCTAGAACATAAATAGGTAGCAAACATAATATCTGGTCTACTAGCAGTTAAATATAGCAAGCTCCCAATCATGCCTCTGTAAGCTGTTACTGAAACAGCTTTGCCACATGCATCATCATCCAACTTTACATTAGTTGCCATTGGGGTTTTGATGGGAGAACTTTGATCAAATTAATTTGAACTTTTTAAGAAGTTTAATGCATACTTTCTTTGATTTATGAAAATTCCATTTGAGGTTTGTTGAACCTGCAATCCTAGAAAGAAAGTAAGTCCAATCATCATGCTCATTTCATATTTAGATTTCATGAGCAGTGAAGAATTTTTGCATAACTGTTCATTAGTAGAACCAAATAATATGTCATCCACATAAATTTGAACAAGCATAATATCATATTTCACTTTCTTTATGAACAATGTGGTATTCAATTTACCTCTGGAATAATCATTGCTCATAAGAAAGTCAGTAAGAGTGTCATACCAGGCTCTAGGGGCTTGTTTTAGACCATAGAGAGCTTTGTTCAATTTATAGACAAAACCTGGATGTTGTTCACTTTCAAAACCTAGAGGCTGCTTGACATATACCTCTTCTTGTAGCTTACCATTCAAAAATGCACTCTTGACATCCATTTAAAATACCTTCATGCTCTTGTGGGCAGCATAGGCTAAAAACAAATGAATTGCTACTAACCTGGCCACTGAAGCGAATGTTTCATCATAGTTTATGCCTTCTTCTTGCCTATAGCCTTGAGCAACCAGTCTTGCCTTATTTATAATGACATGACCTTGCTCATCCATTTTGTTTCTGAAAACCCATTTGGTGTCAATTATAGTTTTACCTTTAGGAACAGGGACCAGCTTCCATATTTTGTTTCTCTTAAACTGATTGAGCTCCTCTTGCATGACAGTGATCGAATTGGCATCTTTCAGTGCATCATCTACTTTCTTTGGCTCCATTAGGGACACAAAACTAGAAAACATACAAAAGTTTCCTAAGCTGTCCCATCTTGTTTGTACCCCTTTGTTGATGTCACTAATTATTTGATCATTGGGGTGACACCTGATCCACTTAGGATCATGTTTCAATGAAGATTCTTCTGTATCATTTTCATTTTCAACAGGTCTTGCAAAACAGCCTTCAAGATTTTCAGACACACTGATGTCTTGAGCCTGTTCACCCATTGAACATGAATTCCTATTGTTGAACACATCAGCAGAGGATTCAGGAAAATCAGCATTGATTGATTCTGGACATGGTGCATTAATTATATCAGTACACTTATTCACACAGGGTGTACTAACATAATCATCATCATGCCCATTGTGGTTAACAGGTTCCACTCTAGGTGAAGTGGAAACTTTTGAGTCCTTCTCTTCATCAATGAAATGCATAAGATCATCAAAGCTAAACTCTCGTAAAACTGATTCAGGAACAGCTTGGTAGAAGCATTCTTAAACTCCTCAAAGGTGACATTGATAGATTCATCTATCACCTTTCTTTGGTAGTTGTATACTCTGTAGGATTTAGAAACAGCAGAAGATCCAACAAACACACCTTCATCAGCTTTGGGTTCAAATTTTGCCAGCTGATCCCTTTGATTTTGGATGAAACAGGGACATCCAAACACATGGAAGTAGCTTATATTTGGCCTTCTCCCTTTGATTAACTCATAAGGAGTCTTATTGAACCTTTTCACCACTAAGGATCGGTTTTGAGTGAAGCAAATAGTGTTGACAGCTTCAGCACAAAATGATGAAAGCAAACTTGATGCACACAGCATGGTTCTAGCAGCTTCAATGAGAGTTCTATTTCTCCTTTCAGCAACTCCATTTTGTTGTGGAGTTCTTACAGCTAAAAATTTTTGAGACGTGTTTCTTCCCAGAAGTCCTCAAGAGTACTGTTTCTGAATTCAGTACCATGATCACTTCTAAGCTGCTTGACTTGAGCAGAGTTCAGGACTTCCATCTTCTTAATGAATCCAATAATTTCTCTGGCAGCCTTTCCTTTGGTCTTTAGGAAGATCACCCATGTAAACCTGGAGAACTCATCAACCATTACTAGAGTGTATCTTCTACCTCCTAGACTTGGGAAACTGACAGGTCCAAAAAAGTCCATATGGATTAGGAAGAGAGGATTATCAATAGAAAAATTATGTTTGGATTTAAAAGATGTTTTTCTCTACTTGCCTTTTTCTCTTAAGACAAACCTGTTACCAACTCTTTCTTACAGAGTTTGTTGATATTCTTGAAGTTCAGGTGTGATAGCCTTTTGTGCCATAACCAGTTTAGGTCTGCATTGCTCCTTGAGATAAAGCAGGTTTCAGTTGTAGGATCAACAGATTTCATATCCACAACATATACACCTTTCTTCCTTTTGCACATAGCACAACTTTGCCTTGGGGATCCAGTATGTATCTCAGGTGCTCATCAAGTTAACCTTGTAGCCACCATCACACAGTTGGCTAATGCTAACAAGGTTATGTTTTAGCCCAGACACATAGGCTACTCTTTAGAATATTGCAGTACCAGCTTAAAGGGTTCCATATCCTTTTGTGGATACGTGTACATTGTCACCAAAGGTGACTTTTGGCCTTTTTTCAGGCCTGAGATCACTCAGTAAATCTTTGCAACCTGTCATGTGATCTGAGCAGCCGCTGTCCAAGTACCAAAGCTGGCTTGGTTGTTTAACCTGCAGAGTGTCATGGGAAAACATTAGTTTTTAGGGGAACTCATCATAAGGATGAGTTCTCCTTCTTCATCAATATTTTTTGATGGACCACTTAGATCTACACTAATATTTCCAATTTGGATTGTATCAGCTTGGATACTATCCCCAATGACCATGTTACTTCCAACACTACTGGTTTTTGCAATGTTGGAACTAGCAGTGTCAGCAGGCCTTATGTCCTTAGTTTCAGGACAGTCTTTGGCCATATGAGTCTTCTTCCAACATTTATAGCATTTTCTCTTTTCAGATATTTTGGAAGAAGTACTCCCAGAAATGCATTCTGGGATATCCTTGTTATTCTTCTCAATAGGTTTAGCAAACTTATCACTTTTCTTAGAAGAACCAACAGTTTGAGTGAAGGTACAACAACAACAACTTTGTCTGTGTCCTCTTTCCACTTTTTAGGAGGGCAGAGATTAAATACAGGAAGTTTAATTGGCTTTTGTCATTCCACGGGTTTGGGAAACTTATTCCCAACTCTCTCAGGTTGAGCAATGGCTTTGCCTTTGCCTTTATTGAGATCTGATGACTGTTTCCTATCAACATAATCACTAGTTCTGGTTTTAAAAGATTTTCCTTCATTTATAACCAGTTTTCCACTAGGATTTAAAAACTTATTTGAAATCACAGTAGTTTTTCTTTCAACATGAGACTTACCCCTGTTGAAAGCAAGTTTCTTTCCGTTTGAAAACGTTTTCTCCAAATGTTGAGCATCAAAAGGGTTAACATGTTTCTTCCCATCAACTTTAGATCTAGAACCTGTCTTGTTGACAGGTTTAGTGTCCAAAGCTACAGTTTGAACTTGTTTTCCAATCTTTTGTTTATGTGAACTAGCTATGCACTTAGCAGACTGATTTGATGGAGAACATATTCCATCATTAGTCTTTAAAGTTTTTTCACACAAACTGTCAGTGTTTTGAGGCTTGACAAACTTGTTTGTTGAGACCCGCTTTCCATGTACTCTTTGGATAAAAGTACTTGGAAGCTCCCCAAGAGTGGATAAGTCTTTTTCCAGATTTTTAATCTCAACAATTGAAGCTGCTGTATCAAGATCCCCTCCAAGATAGGCTTCGATTTGAGCAGGAATCTACTGAGTGATAAAATCGTTGACTTTCTGGGCTGATTAGCACCAAGAGTCAACAATCTTTTGAAGCTTTGCATGCTTTGATTCTGTCTCTCTCTCTCTCTCTCTCTCTCTCTCTCTCTCTCTCTATTTTCTTCTAATAAAATGGTGTTGATGTGTTTTACTTCATCAAGCTCTGTTTTCAACTTATGAAAAATGTCCAGTTCATTATTTTTTGTTTCAAAATCTGTTTTTAACTTAGAGATCTCAGACATCAAAGCATCATGCATCTGAACAGCAGCTTTTAAATCAACAAGTAAATAGTCAAACATTTTAACTTTTTCATCAGAACTATATTCCATAAAATTTTGTACCACATCATAGTTGGGTTCCAGTTCTCCAACCTGCTGACAGCTTCCGCTTCAGCCAGGTCCTGTTTGAAGTTGCTTGTTGAGGGGATATCAGTGTTGGCCATTAGACAATTGTTGTCCTCTTCATCAGATGTTGAATCAGACTCCTCCCAGTCACAAGTCTCAGCCATGAGTCCCTTCTGCTTGTTGGAAGCCACTGAGTCTTCCAACTTTCTCCGCTTAGCCATGGTCATTAGGTACTTAACCCTGTAGCCATTGTCTTTATTTGTCTTGTATGGCTTGGATGAAGAGTCAACAGCTTTGGACACACAGTCAACAACTATATGACCTTTGCCACATTTAAAGCACTCAGCCTTAATTTTGTCAAATGCTTTCTTTTTTATTGCACCTGACTTCTTCTGCAACATATTTCCACCAAACCTCTTCTTTTTGAATTTTCTGACAAGCATAGCAATCATTTGCTCATCATCAAACTCAGTAAGGTCTTCACAATGCTCTTCCTCTTACATTTGCTCTATTTTATCATCAGTCTGTTTATCAGCTTGTGTGAACACATCACACACCTGACCATCAGGTTGTCTCACGCTGGTAACTAATGCAACACCTCTTTTGGACATCTCTAAGACATTTCTTTTCAGTTGCCTTGACTGTTCATCATTTAACAAGGATCCATAAAGGTTCACAAGATCCATGCCTCTAACGGTGCATGAGTTTTTGAGGATAGTAGAGAAGTAATTCCATTCCTCAAGCAGAATGTCCAAAAATTTGTTCACCAAAATTAAGCTGTCTTTAGTGATCCCAACAGCTATGAGATCATTTATCAAGGTAGTGAACCTGGTGTAGGTTTTGGTGAGTGACTCCTTTGGCTTGGCAAAGAACAGCTCATACTGTTTAACAAGATTGTTGATCCTGTTATCCGTGTGATAGTGGGACCATCTTAGATGGTACACAAAGTATCCCACATCTCCTTTGCAGTCTTCATTTTCTCAACCTGTTTGAACACATCATCAGGAAGAGACATACCAAGGTTGTTCCTAGCTTTTGCATCCAAAGCAACTAGCCTTTCGTCTTCATCAGACCATTGAGCTTTTGCTTTCTCAATAGTCCTGACTTCAGGAACAGTTCCTTCAGCAGCAGGAGTTATTCTAAGTGAAAGAAGTTGGCACATAGGGACCTTCCATCACTATCTCTGGTAGTTGTACATCCAGATTCTGTAAATAGAGCATCATTCTGCACTTCCAGCCAGAGAAGTTTTGATGATTGAACTTGGGAGGTTTTGCCGTTGAACCATTATCATAGAAGGAAGAGGAACTGGCAGCACTATTGTCCATGGTGAGAAATAGGGAGTAATGAAAGATCTAGAGTTAACACACACTCTAAACTGCTATGGTACCAGTTATAGGTCCCAAATGGTTTCCATGCTATGTTTCTCTAAGTTGTAGAGGGGTGGGGGGGGTGAATACAGCTAGTTAAAAATTTCAACACACTTTCTCAATGTTTGTATGTATATTATCAATAAGTGTTAATTACAAACAGTCTTGAACTACGAAAAGGTTCAAGATGAGATGACAGAAACAACAGAGACTACTAATCAAAGACACACTCATACTAGTTACAATGAATACACTCACAAAGATAAACTCACTGATATTAGAAGACAGACAGACAAATAGCTTGAACAAGAACAACTTGGACACACTCAACTGTTTTATTCAAGCAGACTTTGCATGCACGAAAACACAATTCCGTTGCACGTTTTGGAATATCACACTCTTGGGTATCTCACATTCCTTAGAAGCTTCGTTTTATACTCTCACAGAGAATCCCAGTGAACCATCCTCATTGGATACAAAGATAGTAGAATGTCTTTCCAAAAAGACAAAAATACTTTTCTGCACGTTCTGACAAAGCAGCATTTGTCTCTACATTGCAATATCTTTATCTTTTCCTTTTTTTCTCTGTTGCAGAAGGCTTTAACTAAAAGAGGAATGTCAACTTTAAATCTTTCATCTTCTTGTATAGCCATTTTGATATAAGAAATTGTCTGTCACCCATTCCAAATATCCACTTTGTCTTCATGTAATAGAACAACATGGGCAGTGTTACCAGCTTCTGTTTTTCCACTTTGTCTTTGACTTTGAAAACTGTTCTTTTGATACAAGACAACACATGAGGACATGAAAACATATTCCATAAAGTATTTAGTCTGTTCACAAAGAACAAAACACTTAGAATTTGTCCAAGCTGCTCAACAGGTATCAGCAGCGTAGACAGTTTATGTCCAGCTTGTTCAACAGAATAGAACAGCTTGGACAATCTGCCTTAGTTACAACAAATGCAATAGGGTAAGCATCTTTGACTAATATTGCAAATCACTTATCAGGTTTCAATAACGCATTAAGAAACCTTAAATTATACCCTTAAGTGCATCAAACAGGTTTGATTGATCTCCCCGTAAGATGTATAACAGGTTTGACTGAGGCCTTTTTGTGCCTAACAGTTTTCACGGGGAACCCAAGCCATGACTGACTTGGTAATACAATTTGCATCCACAAACTTGAACTCTTTTTAATACCCATCTCTCCTTTCAGGTGACATGGGTTTTTGAGCAAGAACCGGTTGTGGAGCTGAGTGATTAACATCCACTCTTGGCCTTTGGTTTGTCTTTTTCAGTGGAGCCCTAGAATAATTTCTGTTATGATGCATTTCAGTGTTATAACATTGGGTTCTACCAGGTGTCTGATATTTGTTAGGAGCATGAGACCTAACTGGAGCATAACTCCTCTTAGGTGTATGATTCCTAATGGCAGGTTGGGAGCCAGACCTTCATTGACTAGGGAATCTATTCGGTGAATTATTCCTGAGTCCTTCCATTTTGTCTGATTGACACCGGTGTTTGTTTAGTACCTACTCATGATGTTGCATTCACGTTTTTCTATGAATTTTGAGAACTACTCGTGCTTGCATTACTAGGCACTGTTTTCAAGGTTTGTTATTCTAGTTTCCTTATGGTTGGTGTAGAATCTAGTTTCTTATAGGGACACCCTGATGCAACATGCCCTTTTTCTTGACATTTAAAGCAAGACATCTTGTCAATAGACTTCTTATAAGCATTCTTTGAGTTAGTGGCTCAATAATATCATGTTGGTTTGTATCAACAACTTTGTTCAACTCTTCTTGGTTATAATCAGTACCAATTTTAGGTTCTTCTAGTTTTGACACACTACCGGACTGCACAAACTTTACCAATTTCTTAATTTGAGAGGCATTGTTGACACCTTATCTGCTGACACCTTATCAATCACAGTTACTTTTACTTCCTCTGATAGAGTATAAAAGGAAGCTTCTAAGGAATGTAAGATAACCAAGAGAGAGATATCTAGAACCTGCAAAAGAATTGTGTTTTCATGCATGCAAAGTCTGCTTAGAAAAGAATAGTTGAGTGTGTTCAAGTTGTTCTTGTTCAAGCTGTGTATCTGTCTTGTAAAAACAATGAGTGCATCTTAGTGAGTGAATTCATTGTAACTTGTCTCAGTGTGTCTTAGATTAGTTGTCTATATGTTGTTTTTGCCATCTCAGTTTGAACTATTCCACAGTTCAAACTTGTTTGTAATTAATACTTGTTGATATATACAAAAGTGTGTTGAAATTTTAAATAGTTGTATTCACCTCCCCTCTACAGCTTACAGAATCATACTTGGGAAACCTTTTGGGACCTACATGTACAAGTGAAGAACCAACTATCGGTGTCACACTTGTCTTGCGCCAACATGTGGGAGTCCTACATTTACGTTGATATAAGGCCTCATTCGACGCCATCCTGATTGTTGAATGATAACGTTCGTTGTAAGAGAATTCCACTAATGGCAAGTGATTATCCTAGTTACCACATAAAACAAGAAAGCAAGCCCTAGGCATATCTTTGATAGTTAGAATCATTCGTTCACTTTGACCATGTACATTTAGATGATTTGATATACTCATGATGATCTGAGTACCCAAACCATCCTGCCATTCGTTTAAAAGTTTGAAGTGAAACGACTATTACGATCTGAGACCATAAACTTTAGCACACCATGTCGTGAAATAATTTCATTTAATATAAATTTTTGCCAATTTATCCAAGGAGTCTTTCTCTTGCATTGGTATGAAATGTCTAGTCTGAGTACCCAAACCATCCTGCAATTCGTTTTAAAAGTTTGAAGTGAAACGACTATTACGATCTGAGACCATAAATTTTGGCACACCATGTCGTGAAATAATTTCATTAATATTAATTTGTGTCAATTTATCCAATGAGTCTTTCTCTTGCATCAGTATGAAATGTCTAGTCTTTATCAATCTGTCCACTACAACCCAGATGGAGTCGTGTTGTCTATTAGTTTTAGGCAACTTTGTAACATAATCCATGGCCATATGCTCCCATTTCCATTCAAAAATTAGCAATGATCACATATTTCCATAGGGTTTTTGTGTTTTCAACAAATACACCTATGTCTCCTTACATTCCTGACAACTAAAAGCCAACCTTCAAATCATACTACATTTTGAGCTTACAGGATGTGAAGAGAATTTGGATTGATAGGTTTCACCTAAAAGAGTTTAGTGAGTAGACCATATGTAGGAACCTAATTGTGATTAACATTTAACCTTTGTATTCCTATATGATTCTCACAAAGAAACTACAATTGAATTTCAGTTTTTAAGATTCAATATTTTTCTTCTCTCAGTGCTTCTATCTAAGAAGCTTGGATGTCATCCAGTAATAACATTGGATTCAATTAGAGTGAATGAGATTTTCTACCTAGAGCATCTGCATCAACGTTCACCTTCTCGGGATGATACAATATCTCACAATCGTAGTCTTTAGATCATCTCCAAAGACCGTCTTTGCGTCTTGTTGAGATCTTTCTAAGTAACAGATGTTTGAGACTCTTATGGTTAGTGTAGAGATGACACTTAGTCTCGTAATGATAATGATGCAAAATTTTCAAAGCAAAGGTTACTGTAGCTAACTCAAGATTATGAGTCGGCACATTCTTCTCGTAGTCTTTTAATTGTCTTAAAGAGTAGGCGATGAATTTTCCCCTTTGCATGAGATCACAACCCAAACCTGTACAAGAAGCATCATTGTACACAACAGAGTCTTCATTGCCTTCTGGTAAGGCTAGAATTGGTGCTTTAATGAGTTTATGCTTTAGAGTTTCAAATGTTTCTTATTGTTTATCTATCTATACAAACAACACATTCTTGCGTGTAAGCGTTGTTAGTCGAACAACAATCTTTGAGAAATCCTTAATGAACTAGTGATAGTAGCCAGCCATACTAAGAAAACTTCAAGTGTTCGAAGTATTGCAACGCTCTTTCCAATTTTGGACAACCTCAACTTTAACAAGATCGACAAAAATTCTATCGCCAGAAATCAATTACCAAGGAATTGAATGTATAACCCGATTTAAAATCAAATGTCAAATCCATGTTAATTCTAACTTCAAGGATTTGAATTCAAATGTCCAAATTAATGTTAACTATAAATTCCATTATTTGGATTCAAATTTTAAGAATGGGATTGTAATGCATAATACAATAAATAGTGCATACATGTCTTAGCCAGAATTCACACTTAAAGAACGTAACATAGAGTCATTTTTGCGTAACAACTCTAGCATTTCTTTGATATGAATAGAATGATCAGCTTCTCTCTTTGAATAGGCAATTATTTAGATTGTAAAAACAATAACTGAGTTGTCAAGCATGGGTCTGCAAACGCAATTCATAAGATCCATGAATGTTTTGGGTGCATTTGTCAGACCAAATGACATCACTAAAAACTCACATTGGCCATATCTTGTGCGAAATGCTATTTTGTGAATATATTTTCTCAGGCTTTAAGCTAATGATAGCCCGATTGAAGATCTATCTTTGAAAAGAAACTCAATCCTTGAAGTTGATCAAATAGATCATCCATGTATGGCAAAGAGTACTTGTTCTTTATTATGACATTGTTTAGTTCCTTATAGTCGATACACATATGAAAAGTTTTGTCTTACTTTTTCACAAACATGGCAGATAAGAACTTAGTCTTATGAAGCCTTTATCCAATAGCTCTTCATCATTTACTACACTTTGCCAGGTGCAAGTTTGTATGGAGCTTTGGCTATCGGAGCAGAACGGGAAATTAGATCTATGTCCAACTCAATGTATTTGTCTTATGGCACTTCAACAATATAGACCGAAAACTCGTCCGGGAATTTACAGACAATGGGAATATGGCAATAGCCTTATTTTAGAGATAACATTCATGCCCGTTAGAAAGCTACATATGAACTTTGTCAATACAAATAAAGCAATGAGCACCTTTACGCTTGTCGCCTTTCATTTAGAGAACACGGCCATTAGGTGTCTTGAATTCAATCATTTGTTGATTGCAGATGATGGTTGCATTATTATTGACTAGCCAATTCTTCGCAACAATCACATCAAATTATTTGAGTGGAATTAGAATTAAATCGAGATTAAAAACAACATCATTAATGAGCAAACTGCAATTTTGATAAACAGAATCATCCATGATGAAGTTATTACTTCTTGATCCAATATCAAGAATCACGACTAGCTTTGATGGAGATTTAGGTAGTTTCCGTGCAAAATAAGTATAAATTAATGTTCTAATGGCACCTGAATTGAACAATAGTTAGACAGGCAAAGAGTTAAGTAGAAATGTACCTGTAACTACGTCGAGTGTTTCTTTAGCCTCTTCTGATGTAATGTGGAAAGCTTGGGTTCTTGCATGCGGTGTAGCAGCTGTACTTTTCTCAACTAATCCTCTGCTAGATGAATGTGAGTGAAACTAGCATGCTGACTCATTACATTGATGAGAAAAGTGACTGAATCTCCCATGGTTTGAACAACCCTTTCCTTTCTGTGGACACTCTTTACTGTTGTGACTGATTTTGTTACAAACAAAATAAGTCACATCATTAGGATTACAATGACTAATGTGTGATTTATAACAGCAATGACACTTTTGTAATTCATAATGTATTAAATAAGACTTAGCTTTTTGAGGAGAAGAAAATTGTCTCTATTGCTGACTAGACTTGTTTGATCCAAAAAAAGGACCAAACCTTTGCTTTCTAGGAGGACGAGGACAAGTTGGATTCACGGAAGTCATTTCAGGTCTATAGTTGTAATTTGAATTACCTCATTCAATCATTCGAGCAACTTCAATCCTGTTGAGGTAGGAAGTGAATTTTGTAACATCCTCAGATTTTAATTATTGTATTTGAGGTTTATTAGTATAAATTAATGAATTTTAAGCTGAATTTTGAAGTGATACGAAATTTGGATAGATTATAAAAGTTGGTTGCATTATATGGAAATTTAGAGTTTTTTAATTATTAAGTGAAAATAATTATTAAGGATAATAAATAAAAGGTAGAATTCTTTTGTTTTATAAAATCAGTATTTTATGGAACCAGATAAGTTGAGGGGTGAAATGTGCAAAAGGAGGAAAGATGGGTAATAAAAGGCCAAATGCCTTTCATTTTCACCATTCCCTCTCTCTCTAGAACACTCTCTCTCGGCTCTCTACTCTCTCTCTAGATTTCCTACCAAACCGACCGGCTGATTGTCCAGTTTTATATGTCATCGGAAAGATCTTGAGGAGTACTACAACAATCTACGGTTGCATTCGTGATTTCGTACGAATTTGAGGTAAAATCGACCTTTTAAGCTTTTATATTCTCGGTTTTTAAGATAATAAATTCGAATTTATCATTTCATCTGATTTAAAGCTAATTTAGCTTGAGCTTTAGCTAGAATATGATAGAGTATGTATAATAGAATCGAAACTAGGCTTAATACTTAACATATTCGTGATTTTGGACTTAGAAATGTATGATTTAAAGCTGTGAATATGAACAAATTCGAGAATGCCAAGAACAAACTCGAAATATGAAGAACAAACTCGAAATTGAGCTAAATTCGAAATTGGGCTTTGAGTTTATCCCCCAAATTCGAATGACAATTCAAATTTAAGGCTTCTCATTCGACTTTAACCCTAAATTCGAAGATAGGGGGATTCGAATTTGTTAATGGTTCAAATTTAACTATGGTTCGAATTTGTCATTATTTCGAATCTACATTTGTCCGAAATGGGTTAGGTTCGGAGTTATGGGGGATCCGAAATTGGGGGTCCAAATTCGGGTGGGGTCCGAATTCGGACATGGATCCGAATTTGGGATGAAATGTTGCAAAAACTTATAAATTTTAGTTTTATGAAATTAAACAGTTATTGACACGATATGTTGTTACAACTGACTTACAGGTCCCTTGTGGTGTTGTTTAACCCACAGTGGGGTACTTTGTGGATCCGGTTGAAATCCCGAGGAGAAATAATATTATTTGAAGTTTAATAACGCACCCACTGTGAGTACAATAGATTTCGCATGCTTATATCTGCTTTATGTTAGCTTTTGCCTGCTGAGACGTGTTGCTTCACTTGTTATTTGGAATAATACTAACTTGCGAGGATTTAGATGCACATTCATATTCGTTGCATGTCCGTTCGTTTGTTGTGCATCTAGTGATGGACCGGTGGGTCGCATCAATTACTCCGATGTTACTGCGCTATATGACCCGGAGCTGATCCCTCCGAGGTTCTGGTAGGTAGTATGTCATCCCCGATCGTACGTTTGTCTCAGATGGTATGTTTTATGCCGAGCTTTGGGCTCGAAGGAGTTGCGGCTCTGGTTCCGTACTTGGTGTACAAAGAGGGTAAACGATGTTTGTCATCGGTGTTACTCTTGGGGCTTCATAAAGATTTATAAAATGCGTAATCTGTGTATTCACTAAGCATTCGCTTATTCCTCAGTTGTTTACTTTTTACAGGAAAAGGGAAGTCTGCTGCCGGACCTTCTAGTGAAGTTGTTGTGAAGTTCTTGGAAGATATCTACTACTCAATCGGTAATTGTGCGTTGGGACAATGTTGTAATATATTCTGGATGTGGTAATAATGAATTGAGTATGTAGACTTAGATTTGGTACCTTGTAGCACCGTAGGGTGTTTGACTCTGTGGTATTACTTTATTTATGTATTTTTATGCTTCCGCAATTTAATTAAGTATTCAGATCATTATGTAATTGTATGTTGGTGATTAGTCCTGGGTGTTAGGCAATTGTGGTTAATGTGGCAAGGGTGTCACATGGAATGGTATCAGAGCAGTAGTTTGAGATTCAAGTGTCCGTGAGGTCTTGGTCTCAAACATTAAGTGATGATATGTAGTGATTTTAAGTAATGATCTGAACTAAGATAGGTTACGATCTAGTAATCATAGGAGATTGACTTTCATACGGGACAATTGGGTGGTGTCTTTAAATAAATGACATGTTACTAAATAAGTTATATGTTTCATATATCAGAACATGTCTGGAGGAGGAATGACACCCGAAGAAACAAGGAATATGATTCTAGCCTTGATGGCTGAGCAAAATCAGATGAAACAAGAGCAGTTTCGGGCTCGAGATGAGGCCGAAGCTAAGAGAAGAGAGGAGAAAAGGAAGAACAAAGAAAAAGAAGGGGGCAACAATGAGGAACAAGATGACAACACTGGGTCATCTAACAAGCCCAAAGGTTGTCGGTTTAAAGATTTCAAAGGAAACGGGGCCGTGGAGTTTAATGGATTGGGGGACGCTATTACTGCACTTGAATGGATAATGGCAACTGAATGAACATTCCGAATCAGCGACTGTGCTGAGAAGGACATGATTCGGTATGCTACTGCGATGTTCACTAACGACGCAATCATGAGGTGGAATTCCATGGTTAATGCCTTAACCTTGGAGAAAGTGGTTGTTATGACGTGGGCTGAGTTCACTGATTTGTTCACTCAGCAGTATTGTCCGGTTGATGAGCGCCGAGACTGGAGCCAAAGTTTATGGCCTTGAATCAGGGGACTAAGACTGTGTCCCAGTATGTTGTAGAGTTCACTAGGCTGAGTTTGTTTGCGCCTCATCAAGTCGATACTGAGGAAAGGAAAGTGACCAGGTTCGAGGCTGGTCTGGATATTGAGATTAGGAGGGTCATGAGCAACGTCCGTTACCCTACATTTGCTGGTTTACTTGAAGCTTCCAGAAATGTAGAACAAATTTTAATCATGACGGGATACTCGATTGGATCTGCTGCTGCTACTAATCCGACACAGCCGTCACCGCCGAAGCGCCAGCGTGAGGGAGGATATTCTGGTTCTTCCCGGTCTTCACAATATTTGCCTCAACAGTCTTATCGCCGACAGTCTGGTTCTTCTGGTCACGCTCGTGCTTATTTCATCAACACCGAGCCGCAATATTGCAATAAGTGTCATCTGGAGCACTTTGGCAAGTGTACTAATGGACGCGCTTGCTTTTGCTGTGGAGAAGTAGGCCATTTTCAGAGTGAGTGTCCACGAAAAGCTGATGCTTGCTATAAGTGTGGGGTATGGGGACACTATAGTAGGAATTGTTGGAAGAACGCTCCAGCAGCTGCTGCTCCATCATCGACCCGATCATCTGGAGGATCTAGCGGTGGTTCAGTCAACCGCCGGAACCAGCCACAAAGGGCACCGGCTCGTGCATTTCAAATTACGACAGAGGAGGCTAGGGAAAACCCGGAGGTGGTTACGGGTACGTTTATTGTAAAATCCTTGCCTACATGAGTTCTTTTTGATTCAGGTGCCAACCGGTCCTTTGTGTCTACTGTTTTTGCACAACGACTTGCCATGCCACTATCTAGATTATCTGCTATACTTGACATAGAAACTACTAGCAACACTCTAGTCAAAGTAGATCACGTATACCGTAACTGCACATTAGTAATTGAAGATGTAGTCTTCAATCTTGATTTGATTCCGATAGCCTTCAGTGAGTTTGATGTGATTATCGGGATGGACTGGTTGATCGAAAATGAAGCCCACATAGTCTGTAAGAATCGTATGATAAAGATAACTACTCCGGAGGGGCGTGAGATCTGTATATACGGGGATAGGAGAAGTGGGGATCTGTGTTTACTGACCATTGCAAAAGCTCGAAAGCTTGTTGCAAAGGGGTGTGATGCCTATCTGGCATATGCTATTGATGCCAAGGCTGAGAAGAAGACTGTGGCCGATGTGCCTGTTGTTTCACAATCCCCGGATGGATTTCCGGAAGACTTGTCTGGCGTGCTGCCTGAGAGACAAGTGGAGTTCCGTATTGATTTGATCCCTGGAGCTGCACCGGTAGCTCGTTCTCCGTATCGCCTTGCTCCTACAGAGATGCAAGAGATGATGAAACAACTCTAGGAGTTGTTGGACAAAGGTTTCATTCGACCGAGTTCATCACCGTGGGGTGCTCCTGTATTACTTGTTAAGAAGAAAGATGACACGATGCGAATGTGCATTGACTACCGGGAGTTGAATAAACTGACAATTAAGAACAAGTATCCGTTGCCGAGGATAGATGACTTGTTCCATCAAATACATGGGGCTAGTGTGTTCTCCAAGATTGATTTGAGGTCGGGGTACCATCAGTTGAAGGTACGAGAAGAAGATGTGCCTAAGACAGCATTTAGGACACGTTATGGGCATTATGAGTTTTTGGTTATGCCTTTCGGATTAACCAATGCCCCGACTATCTTTATGGACTTGATGAATAGAGTGTGCAGACCGATGTTAGACAAGTCTGTAATCGTGATTATTGATGACATTCTGGTGTATTTTAAGTCTGAGGCTGAGCATGCTGTTCATCTATCAGAATTGTTGGAATTATTGAGAAAAGAAAAGTTGTATGCCAAATTCTCAAAATGTGAGTTTTGGCTGCGACAGATACAGTTTCTAGGACATGTGATTTCCAGAGCTGGGATTTCTGTAGATCCAGCTAAGGTAGACGCAATAAGGAACTGGGAACCGCCTCGTTCAGCTACGGAAGTCAGAAGTTTCCTTGGACTGGCGGGTTATTATAGGAGATTTATAAAGGACTTTTCAAAGATTGCAGTTCCTTTAACTGCATTGACAAAGAAGATTGCACCTTTTGTTTGGGACTCCCGTACAACAAGAGGCATTCGATATCTTGAAGAAGACGCTAAGCGAAGCACTGATACTTGCTCTACCGGAGGGCAATGAAGATTTTGTAGTATACACTGACACATCGAGATTGTGATTAGGCGCTGTACTGATGCAGCGTGGAATGGTTATAGCATATGCTTCAAGACAATTGAAGCAGCATGAGAAGAATTATTCGACTCATGATTTGGAGTTGACCACAGTTACATTTGCTTTGAAGTTATGGAGACACTATCTGTACGGGACTAAGTGTCAACTCTACACGGACCATAAGAGTTTGAAGTACATTTTCAGCCAGAAAGAACTTAATATGAGACAGCGTAGGTCAATGGAACTTATAAAGGGTTATGATCCACTACTACAAATTGAAGCTAATGCAACACTTTTGATGCAACACTTTAAAAAATTGTTGCTTTTTTATTTAAGTTCCCTCTAAAGCAACACATTGACAATAAGTGTTGCATATAATGACTTAATGCAACATTTTTTTTAAAGTGTTGCCATTTTTACTAAAAAAATGCAACAATTTTCTAAAGTGTTGCAATTTTTACTAAAAACTGCAACATTTGTTTAAAGTGTTGCATATTTCAATAAAAAATGCTACACATTTTTAGAGTGTTGCATTTATAATGAAAAAATGCAACACATTTTTAAAAACATATAACATTTTTTAAGTGTTGCATTTATAATGAAAAGAAATATGACATGTTTTTAAGTGTTGACTATAATATTTTTTTTGTTTTGTAATTTTGATTAAAAAATACACACAAAAGTTCAATGTCTTATTTGTTAAGATTAATAAAATACAAGATTTGATAGTACATGTTTTATTTTATTTTATTTTTTAAAAAGAGTGCAACAAAAATTGATAGATTAATTTTAATAAATATTATGAAATAAACTTACAACTTTTTATTAATAATATTATTAACTCAATATTTTATTATTTGATATTTTAAATCGATTTTAGATTTATTTTTTACAAATTTATGTATTAGTTCTTGATTTTTATATTATTTTTTAAGGTTTAATTCAGAAATGAAAATACTATTTAATATTTTTAAAAAAGATAAATATACTCTATTTTTTAATCTGTAAATAATAAAAATAAACACAATTATTGTTTTTGTATGTTTTTATTTTTACTCATATACATTTTATATAAATAAATTTAATTACAATATCCACATAATACATGGGTTATAAACTAGTTCTCTTTAAAATACAGAGAAATGAAGAGAATTACCGATTTTAGGGTGCCTTTGGTGCAGAGAAATGAACCAGAAAAATGAAAATAAGAAGCAATCCTGTTTGTTTTTTCCTTTTTTGTCTGATTGAACTCTTTTGTCTGATTCGGTCAGACCTAAGAAGGTAAATCCTGTTTGTTTTTTTCGTTCTGTTCAGACGTCTGTAGTCTAACCGCGGTCTGTTTTGAATAGATCCGAAAAACGTATTTTCCCTAAAGTCTACAGTCTTATTCTAAACCCTAAGCTCCTTCTACGCTCTTCCATCTTCCCCAATCGGTCTTCCCCAACAGCGTCTTTTTCTCCACCATCGGTCTTCCCTACGATTCTTCCCTAATCGGTTTTCTCGGCGTCTTTTTCTCCACCATCTCAGACCAATTTTCTCAACGGCGTCTCCCCGTCTTCGACCTGCGGCGTCCTCACCCATCTTCTTATTCTCTAAACTCCACCATCTCAGACCAATTTATGTCGCCTCCTGTATCTACACTCTACCGTCTGTTTTTCCGAAGACTCCCACAGTAGGTGACCCAAGTATTTCATTGCTTCATCTTCTTCATGGCCTGGGTGTAACTAAGGTAAGTGGGGTTTCTCCTTTTCGTATAGATTTCAAATGGGTATTTAACTGGAATTGTTGCTTTGTATTCTTATTTGTTGGGTTTAATTTGTCTCAAAAATTTAAGGAAGTTCTAGGTAATTTTAAGGTGATTTCATTATATGTTTATATTTAGATGCCTCTGTCATTATAGTATGATTCTTTGGTGAAATTGATTTGGGTGTTGAAGTAGTATGCCTCTGTCTAATTCTTTTTTATGGTATATATTGGAATTGAAGTAGTCAAATGCTACAATGGTCGTTTGAATACATTAAAGACAGGAAGAGAAATTGATTTGGGTGTTGAAGTAGTATATTTCTAATAGACTAGTTGAGGATGTGGAGAAAAAGAAGCAGAAGATTTTACAAGGAGGGGTAGTAGTGGATGCTTTAAGAACTTGCACTGTGTGCAATTTTGTTTATAACAGCCCCACTGTGTGTATTTCTCATCTTGCTTGAAAATACAATGAGCTATAATACCAATTGAGCCAAACTATGAACAATTGAACATATTGTAAATAAGCTGAGCGTTTTAGAAACTAAACGCAGCAGTTAAAGAGAACATATACATAAGAAGATGAAAAGCTTTAAAATTGTGGAGTTATTTCCCATTTGATTTGGTGTTTCGCAGCTCGATTCTTTCGGCCTTTGGCCGAGGCAATTGGTCCCTTTATTGATGCCTTATAACCGTGTGATAAGGCTACTATGGAACCCAAATTTTGGGCTATAATAGCTGCAACGACAGCAGCAAAAAGGGCCACAAACAGTCCCCGAACACACGTTTATGGCTTGGCTTTTAGACCGAAAAATCCCTCGAATCTTCGGTCATTTCTTTTAGCCTTTGGCCACAAACTTCAGGCCTTTAATAACACATTAACAAGGAATATTGGGGCTGTTATAAGCAGTTTAAACCTGACTGTAACAGCACCCAACAGAAAGGGTTGAACCGCAACGGTTTGGTCCTTAACCGTGGCCTAAATTCGTAGGCTTTTGGCTTTAATACTGTGGTCTTTGGCCTTAACCTTTAGACCCTCTAATAATATGTTTTTAACTCATATTTTGGCTGCTATAAAGCCCCAAAGTTGGGCTGTAACAGCAGCAAAAGAATATGCGCTATGCGATGAATTAAAGGGTATGTGTGTCAAGGATGTGTGTGTGTGTGTTCATCATTTAGCACTAGTTCGCCATTGACCCTTTTCCTCTGTTTTGTTGCTGCTGGTTGCGTGTTTGTAGCAGGAAAAAGACAGCAACATCGTGAGGTATATATCAATATATAGGTGCATGTGTTGTATGTGTAGAACATAAAAAAAATGGACAGCAGCCATGGTCTTGAAACAGCCTTAAATCTAAATATTTAATCTAATGTGGATTAGGCTTATAACAATAATCTAATGTGTATACCAATGTCAGGCTTGAGGAACTCAAATGATTTCTGGTTGAGATATTAACATTGTGAGGAATCAGATTATGAAGCTTAAATGTTAGAATCCTTCAAAGGCTGGCAACAATTGATATAACGTCTTATTTAAAGTAATTTTTTTAAAGTAGATTGTTCTTATTTAAAGTAATTTTTTTTAATAAACATTTGATAATGTCTCTCGGGAATTAGATTTGATATAACGTCTCAAATGAGTTTTGGATAGAATAGAAGTGGTGTGGGTAGATTGATGGTTGCCTCATATCTGCTTCTGTGACCTGAAAGTGCAGTGTGTGAACATGATATTATATAGTTAGACATGGTATTGGTACCTTGTTTAAACAATAGTTTTTTTAAGAATCAATTTATGCCATGGTATTGGTACTTTCTGTGCAATTAATTAGATAAGAAGTTGATCCTTCTTTCTGAGGAAACTGGTTTCCTCTTGAATCGACCAAATTTTGTTTTAAGTTGTTACTTGAATCGACCAAATAATGTGCTTTTGTTTTCTTTTTCTGCTGATTATGTGAAGCTTGTTTATTTCTCTATTGATGATTAATACACCAAGCTTGTTTATTTCTCACTCGAAATTTGAGAAAATTGTTGAACTAATCTTGTCCCATTTGTCACTAGAGTTAAGAAAATTGTTGAACTAATCACAAGTTCACACACTGCACTTTCATCAACGCCTTTTCAATTGTTTCTGAATTTGGTTCGTGAACTAAATTTTTTTGTGCCGAACTAATCACAAGTTCACACACTGCTGCAACCATTTGGACTGTTCTTTCCGTATCTGCAACCATCTTGAACCATTTGGCTCATGGTTTTGGAATATATTCGTGCGATTACATAGTTGAATCGTTAGATTTTAGGTAAACAAAACGTAGTAATTTTGATAGCTACAAGGTTTAGTGTCTTAATTGTATTTTTATCTGTCCACTATTCCCTCAGTTGGATGAATTGAATCTAAATTTTTTAATTGTATGCAGTGTTGATAGCTACAAGTCTCGGACAGGGCCGGCCCTGGGCCTGGTGCACCTGGGAAACGAATGAAGGGAAACGGAGGCGGCAAAATGTTGAAGGCGGAACGCCAGGAATCGAGATGCAGAACGTCATCGCAGCAGGCGCGAAGATATCAATGGGGTTTCGCATATTCGAGGAAATCGCACACAACCTCTTCGTTTGACGTAAAAGAGGATTCCATCGGAGGCAATAAAGTTGCGACGAACTCGGAATTAAGAATCTGAAATCGATCGTTCATGAGTTCATCTCCCTAATTACGAATCTAAAATCGACATCGATTGTAAACAAGTTAGCAACCAGCCAAGGCAACAAATATGAAATCGACATCGATATCAAGTTCATCTCTTCGTTTGTGTAATGTTCTTTCTGTTCTTTGAACTTTGATTAGGGCTTTGATGCAACATTACAAGCATTCCAATATTCCGTCAATTGCAAAGCCTACTATTTGTACTTTATTTACTAACCAGAAACGGGCAAAAACCATACAAAACCTAAAGCAAGGTCCACTGGTCCAGGCGTCCAAGCTATATCAATATATCATATATATTATTTCATTTGTGATATTCTTTATAATTCTATTATCTTCTTAATTTTAATTCTTTTAATTTTGATTCACTTAATGATATTATGTTCTTGTTAATTGTATCAGAGTTTTGAGACAAGGGAACAAACAATTTTATATCAAGAACTCTTTGGTCCGATTGTCCGAAGTTTAAGTACTCAACTAAAGGTGTTTTCGTTCCTTTAACATTTGTTTAATTGTGTAATTGTCTTGCTAATTGGTAATTGCTATTTCTAATTGCTACTATTAAGAACTAGTCGTAGTTGTTAATTATTTTTCTAATCACTAATTGATAATTGTTAAGAAGTAGTTTTGTTATTTATGTATAGAGACAGATATGTTAGACACTATCGATCTGGATGTTAATTAACGATTTTGCTTCTAAAAATGTTCGAAGAATCAAATTTTTATGAAATTTATTGTTGCAATGGCAGGTTAAGAAGTTTTTCGAGATTGGAGATTTACAGCAATGCTAAAAAGTCAACATTATATAATTGTAGGTTTTTTACGAACTTTGCTTTTTGTGAATATACATATGTTTAGAGGGCCCATTTTAGTTTCTTGTCCCGGGCCCCAAAAATATTAGGAACGGCCCTGGTCTCGGAGTTGCTATCCCACCTCACAGCAACAGCAATGAGAAACCAATACCTATATATTCCAATCAAAAGAGAGCCAAAAGGGAGGATAATGGGCGAATTAATACCAAGGAATGGCACTCCACATATATGTGTGAAACACTCCGAGACTTATGTCTCGGAGTCTTATTCTAAACCAACAGCAGTACCCACGGTTATATATGTTTTGCTGGACAGAATTCACAAGGAGTAAGGAGAGCAAAGGAAGTGTGCAAGACATACATACTACACCCACACCTGGTGAGTCTTGGACATTACTAGGTCTCTTTGTGTACAGTTCATTTGCTAATTTCAGCATTCAGGCTGCCACGAAACTCAATACAAACACTAGACCCATGCATACAATTAACTTAGACCAAATTCCCAGCAAGTTTAGAGTGTCAATTTGAGGTTTGGATGGCTGTTTGAATGCGAAACCCATCCTGGTGCCGTGAGGATACATGCAGCAGCACACACATATGAGAGTTTTATGATTTAGAATAAAATTACGTGGTTCCTTTCTTGGTTATCGTATTGTTTGCTTTCAAATTAATGATAGTTAAAGATACATCGAATTTAGAAAACACACTAACGATATGATTGTACTCATATGTTGCAGGTTATAGTTACTTTCTTTTGACATACAAAGTGATCGACAGAAGAAGAGTTGTGCATGATAAGCGTCGGTTTCGTATGAAAGAAATTACAAGAAGAGGAATTGAATATGAAGTCCCAAGATTGTAATTTACTTTTTTGTTGTATCGCTTACACATTTGATGATCCTTATTTTTATTGTAGACGTTTATATACTTTAAATACTTTTTTGATCGATATGTTATGAAATGATATTATTTTTGTTAAATTGAATTGTAAGTAAAAAACTATCACGAAGGAATTAAATAAATATTTGTATTTGCATTAAATTTAAAAAATAATGAATGCATTTCTTTTGTCTAGAAAATATTGCATTTATGTAATTTAAAACAATAATAAAGTGTTGCAATAGATTGATAATAGTGTTGCATTTACATAATGACAACATTTGATAAGTGTTGCTATAAGTTGGTAACAATAAATTAAAAGTGTTGCTTTAGAGTATAAAAAGTGTTGCATTTAAAAAGTGTTGCATTTATAAAATAATGGCAACACATTAAAAAGTGTTGCTTTTGAATATAAAAAGTGTTGCATTTAAAAAGTGTTGCATTTATAAAATAATGGCAACACTTTTGAAAAGTGTTGCATTATCTAGTGAAAGTGTCGCATTAGACCTAAGGTGACGTTGGCTAAGGTGCCACTACATAAAGTGTCGCCTTAGGCCTATAGCAACACTTTTAAGGCCTAACACAACACTTTTCCCATGTTGCTTTAGGTTCATTTTGTTGTACTGCGAAATCCTTTATCACCCCGGAAAGGCTAACGTAGTAGCCGATGCTTTAGCCGCAAAGCTTATGCTAAGGACTGCTGCTACATGATGATGTCTACTATGTTAACGTCTACCATTATAAATGATGTTAAGGCCGCTCAGGAAGAAGCCTTGAAAGATGAAAATGTTGGTGCTGAGAATATAGGAGTGCAGATTAAGAATATGGAAACGAGCGAGTCGGGATTGAAAGGGATTTACGGAAGGATCTGGGTGCCAAAGTTTGGGGGCATGAGAAAAGTAATCATCGAAGAAGCACATCAGTCTAAGTTTTCTGTACATCCCGGGAGTACCAAGATGTACAATGAAATGAAAGCAGACTTTTGGTGGCCCGGATTGAAAAAGGATATAGGTCAGTATGTTAAGAGATGTAGAACTTGTCGGCTTGTGAAAGCCGAACATCAGCAACCTTATGGCAGTCTGCAACCGCTTCCCATTCCGGAATGGAAGTGGGAACACATCACTATGGACTTCGTTACGAAACTGCCGAAAACTAGGCGTCAACACGATGCAGTTTGGGTAATAGTGGATAGATTGACTAAGTCGGCACACTTTATTCCGATAAGAGAGAGTTATTCTTTGGAGAAGTTGGCTCAGATTTACATGGACGAGATCGTTTCTAGTCATGGAGTGCCTAAGTCCATAGTATCGGATCGAGATAGCCGATTTACTTCGAACTTCTGGTCGGCTTTGCAGGAAGGACTGGGTACAAGGATTGCTATGAGTACGGCTTATCGTCCGCAAACCGATGGCCAAAGTGAAAGAACTATCCTCACCATGAAAGATATGATGAGAGCGTGTATACTAGACCTAGGTGGCAATCGGGATGATCATCTGCCACTAATAGAGTTTTCGTATAACAACAGTTATCACGCAACAATAAAGAAGGCGCCGTTTGAGGCTTTATATGGGAGAAGGTGTAGGACTCCTACTTGTTGGAGAGAAACTGGTGAAACGCCGATTGCTGGGCTGGCATTGCTTCAAGAAACAAACGAGAAGATACAATTGATTCGACAGAACATGAAGGTTGCCCAGGATCGTCAGAAAAGTTATTACGATAGGAGGCACAAACCAATCAACTTTGAAATAAATGATTGGGTATATCTGAAAGTATCACCTATGAGAGGTGTTACTCGTTTCGTGAAGAGAGGAAAGTTGGCTCCGAGATTCGTCGGACCATTCAGGATTGTCGAAAAAGTTGGAAACCAGTCTTATCGCTTAGAGTTGCCTGAAGAAATGTCGGGCATACACCCGGTGTTCCATGTGGGGAACCTTAGAAAATCATTTACTACCGGCAATGAGGATTGGGCCGATCACACTGAGCTGCAAGTTGATGAAAGGCTCAGATATGTTGAAGAGTCGGAGTGTGTATTGGATACTAAAATGAAAAAGCTAAGGAGCAAAGAGATAGAGATGGTGCTTGTACGTTGGAAGCATCATAAGGGAGCGAATCCTACATGGGAGACTAAGTCCGAGATGTTGAAGAAATATCCGCAACTATTTGGATCTGAATAACTTCGAGGACGAAGTTTGGGCGTGGTGGAGCCCGTACTGTAACATCCTCAGATTTTAATTATTGTATTTGAGGTTTATTAGTTTAAATTAATGAATTTTAAGCTGAATTATGAAGTGATACGAAATTTGGATAGATTATGAAAGTTGGTTGCATTATATGGAAATTTAGAGTTTTTAATTATTAAGTGAAAATAATTATTAAGGATAATAAATAAAAGATAGAATTCTTTTGTTTTATAAAATCAGTATTTTATGGAACCGGATAAGTTGAGGGGTGAAATGTGCAAAGGAGGAAAAATGGGAAATAAAAGGCCAAATGCCTTTCATTTTCACCATTCCCTCTCTCTCTCTCTAGAAGACTCTCTCTCGGCTCTCTACTCTCTCTCTAGATTTCCTACCAAACCGACCGGTCGATTGTCGAGTTTTATACGTCATCGGAAAGATCTCGAGGAGTACTACAACAATCTACGGTTGCATTCGTGATTTCGTACGAATTTGAGGTAAGAATCGACCTTTTAAGATTTTATATTCTCGGTTTTTAAGATAATAAATTCGAATTTATCATTTCATGTGATTTAAAGCTAATTTAGCTTGAGCTTTAGCTAGAATATGATAGAGTATGTATAATAGAATCGAAACTAGGCTTAATACTTAACATATTCGTGATTTTGGACTTAGAAATGTATGATTTAAAGCTGTGAATATGAACAAATTCGAGAATGCCAAGAACAAACTCGAAATATGAAGAACAAACTCGAAATTGAGCTAAATTCGAAATTGGGCTTCGAGTTTATCCCCCAAATTCGAATGAGAATTCGAATTTAAGGCTTCTCATTCGACTTTAACCCTAAATTCGAAGATAGGGGGATTCGAATTTGTTAATGGTTCAAATTTAACTATGGTTCGAATTTGTCAATATTTCGAATTTACATTGGTCCGAAATGGGTTAGGTTCGGAGTTATGGGGGATCCGAAATTGGGGGTCCGAATTCGGGTGGGGTCCGAATTCGGACATGGATCCGAATTTGGGATGAAATGTTGCAAAAACTTATAAATTTTAGTTTTATGAAATTAAACAGTTATTGACACGATGTGTTGTTACAACTGATTTACAGGTCCTTTGTGGTGTTGTTTAACCCACAGTGGGGTACTTTGTGGATCCAGTTGAAATCCCGAGGAGAAATAATATTATTTGAAGTTTAATAACGCACCCACTATGAGTACAATAGATTTCGCATGCTTATATCTGCTTTATGTTAGCTTTTGCCTGCTGAGACGTGTTGCTTCACTTGTTATTTGGAATTCTACTAACTTGCGTAGATTTAGATGCACATTCATATTTGTTGCATGTCCGTTCGTTTGTTGTGCATCTAGTGATGGACCGGTGGGTCGCATCAATTACTCCGATGTTACTGCGCTATATGACCCGGAGCTGATCCCTCCGAGGTTCTGGTAGGTAGTATGTCATCCCCGATCGTACGTTTGTCTCAGATGGTATGTTTTATGCCGAGCTTTGGGCTCGAAGGAGTTGCGGCTCTGGTTCCGTACTTGGTGTACGAAGAGGGTATACGATGTTTGTCATCGGTGTTACTCTTGGGGCTTCATAAAGATTTATAAAATGCGTAATCTGTGTATGCACTAAGCATTCGCTTATTCCTCAGTTGTTTACTTTTTACAGGAAAAAGGAAGTCTGCTGTCGGACCTTCTAGTTAAGTTGTTGTGAAGTTCTTGGAAGATATCTACTACTCAATCGGTAATTGTGCTTTGGGAAAATGTTGTAATATATTCTGGATGTGGTAATAATGAATTGAGTATGTAGACTTAGATTTGGTACCTTGTAGCACCGTAGGGTGTTTGACACTGTGGTATTACTTTATTTATGTATTTTTATGCTTCCGTACTTTAATTAAGTATTCAGATCATTATGTAATTGTATGTTGGTGATTAATCCTGGGTGTTAGGTAATTGTGGTTAATGTGGCAAGGGTGTCACAAATTTCATGTCGCTCATCTGTTGTTTGTATACTGCATCTAGGCCTTGTCAGAAGGGATTGATCATTCTTTCATTAGTTGCCACTTGATAAGAAAAAAATCTACAAAGCCTGGAGAATTTATGCTCAAATTTGTCGATAGTCTTAGTCCTTGTGTTAATTGCATAAGTCGCAAATCTAGTTTTATATTTTTCTTGTGATCAATGTCTATATGTGAAATATCAGATGCTCATTTTTTCCTCCCTCTTGATAGATGGGGTTTATTGGTAATTTACTTCGTGGTCTAATTTGTGATGAAAACCGATAAGTAGAGGAGCACCTATTTGTTTTATGTTCGTTCCCTAGAAGCATATAGAGAAATTTCTGCTCCAACTACAATTGTTGGAGTTTTAATTTAAGTATTTGTTCTCCCTGAAAGTAAATTCATCTCTCTAAGTACTTGCGTGATGATAAAATTTGTTTTTCCATTTATATACAGTAGAAAAAATAGCATAAGAAAATCTTTATACAAGTCAATTAAATATGTTTACCCAACATTTGTAATGTTTATCCCTCATATTTTCTTTTGTGCTTTATAATCTGCCTTTTCATTTAGAAGCAGCTAATTTGTTTCAAATTCCTTTACATTTCATGAAACATTGCAAAAAGCGATAGAATTCTCTGGAGAAAACATACAGATCCTCCTGTCATAATTAATGAAGGTTGGTCCGGTTAGTCGTCTTTCCTCCATTAATAAGCCACGTGGAAGCATCGAAACTACTTGAGACATCGTTGGTCTTTTGGAAGCTGGTGACTCGGTGCATAACAAAGCAATCTCAATGATCTTTGTCACTTGTTCTTCTTCGTGTTGGCTCACATCCATTGTCTCGTCTATTAACTTGGTATGATTTTTTTCTCATACAGTTGCCATGCCTATACACCATTCAATCACCCAAAATAATTATCTCAAGAATAAAAGATAAAAGAAAAAAAGTCTACCAAATAAGGATCTACTTTTTCATTTATTCCATAGGTAATTGTATTCTTTTATACGCCTCTAAAGCTATTGTACTTTCATATTGTTAAAGTCACTGTATTTTTTTATACCATCAAAAAATGTTTTTACTACTTAGTTACTAAAAAGAGGCCAGTAAATGTTTAAACCAACAGAAAGCATGTCATGAAAAATCTAAAATTATTAAATTGGGACGAGTTTTGAAAATACAATTATTTATTCGACACAACAGAGTGGAATGATCAAAACCAGACAATTGAAAAAGTAGATTGCTATTTAATAACGTTAACCCTAAGATAAACCCCAGTTTTTATGTACCACAAATGATAAAAAACCATGGGTTCCCACCATTTCTATGGTAGTAAAATAGTAGGTATGTAATCTTAATAAATAGAAAATTGAAATGTATTAATTTTGCATCTCTCATGTTCTAAGAGAACTTCAGGTGATGAACTATTATAGTTCATTTCAGTACCCCTTCGACCACTAATGATTTCAAGAATCACAATACCGAAGCTAAAGGTGTCAACTTTCTCCGACAAAAGACCACTAAGTGCATATTCTGGTGCTGTGTAGCCCCTGACATTATGATATAATAAAAAAAATACCCAATTAGACATGCTAATAGGAATAGTGAAAGGCAAATGTATATTTAATCAAGCTTACAATGTCCCAGCAAACTTGGTGATGACTTGACTTTGATCTTCTAATTGAAGCCTTGCCAACCCAAAATCTGCTATTTTGGGTTGAAAATCATCATCAAGGAGAATGTTGTTTGATTTTATATCTCTGTGAATGATTTTGACATAGAATTCACTGTGTAGATGAACAGGACCCCTAGCTATCCCAAATATAATGTCATATCTTTGTTTCCAATTAAGAGTCCCCCTTTTTGCTCCCGCATAGTGAATAATATTTGTAAGTACGCATACAAAGAATTTGGACATTACTCCTTTCCCATTCGTCCCAAAATAAATGTCATTCAAATAAATGTACAACTTTAGCAAAATGCGTAACAATTAAAATGTTTTTATACTTAAATGATAATGTTAATCTTATTTGTTTAGTAAATTAATATATTTGAAAAGACAATACTTTACTTTGTAAACATATGGTTATTATTAAAAGTTAATGTATTATCATAATCTATTTTTGTAAGTGTACATACATTTTGGGACTTTTTATAATAGAATGATAGATATTTAAGTTGGGACCGACGGACAGAGTAATATATTAAATGAATCCATCGTTCACTAAATTTCAAGACCAACTTACCCCATAGGAATTTGTCAAGACTGCCATTCGTAGGGTATTGGGCATGTTCGTGGGCTTGGGCCTAAACGAACTTAATGGGTTCAGTTCGAACTTATCTAATATAATTAACAATTAATCTGTTTTATTCAGTAATGTTTGACAATTACGAGTTTCAGAGCTTGGCAAGTGCATGTGCGAGCTAGAAAGTGATCAGATAGTATTTCTTGGAGCAATACACCATTGTTTCTTACATAGGCTAACATAGTGTTCGGCTCCGGTTTCCGTGCGTGATCGATCCGTTAAGAGTCTAACGAGGATTTCGCACTCGTTGGACGGCGTCGTGTCAAGATCAGATCCGTAGACGTGGTGACCTTACATTCGGCTAACACTTTAGGACAAAAATTTTTGTAGGGCATCACGAATCCCCAACCCATGGTGTTTACATGATGATATAAAGGAGTTTTCTTTTTTATTTATCATCTCTTCCATGACTCTGGCACCCGTAAATCCGAAACCATCTTTAGATTTCAATTCTCTAGGCTTATATATGTTTATCATTTGTTCAGTTTGGCCACGTTTATAAAATTTATCTTCCGGGTCTTTGAGTTTTTCTCTCAGTTTCATTCTTTCGGCGAAGAAAAAATCATATTTCTGAAACAATCAGATTTATCTACCTTAAGCATTTGATGTACGTATTATAGTTCAGACATTTTGACAGGCGATTCCTTTTTCTCGTTATTAGCCTTAGACATCTCTTCTTGTAGCACTAAAATGTTTTATTTTTTTAGACTTTTCAAATTTAGCATTTATAAGAGTAGTGTGATAGGCACTTATCTTTTTAGCTTCTTTTCTTAAAATCATTAATTCAGCAAGAAAGTATTCAGGAAGAATACTTACCTTAGTCAAAGTTGTGGAAGAGTCCTAACTGGTGCCGGCATCATGAGACATTAGAGAAACTTCAGATGCTTCATTTGTGTCTTCTATTTGTTGAACCTCAACTATGAAACACATTTGATATGCAACATCCTCTTCTTCATCATCAGTGTCTTCAAGCCAATGTTCTTCTTTGGCAAAGAGATCTCGTTCGGCATTTCTTTGCTTTTCAAGATATGTACTTCATCTTGTAGTAGTTCTCATTCTTTTGCTTCAGAAGACGACATTTGCAAGCAAAGTGACCTGGTTTTTCGCAGTTGAAACATCCTTTCTCCTTGTCATCAGTCTTGCATCATTCAGACTTTAGACTTCGGCTTGTCAGCTATCTGCTTCTTTTCGTCGTACTTTTTACTCTTTGTTTCTTTAAAGAGTTTGTTTGACGTCTTTGGAAACTTTTTACGAAAGGCAGTGGTAAGAAATGCAATTTGTTTTTGAATTTCAGTTGCCTCAGGGTCAGAATCAGACTCGGAGGACTCAAAGAGAAGTTTTAGCAGTTTTACTGCGTTTGAAATCTTAAGCTTTTTGTCATTTAGCAGGGGCGAGAGGATTAGAGGTAGTTGCTTCATCAACCTTTTTGATCTAAGACTTACCAGAAACCTCTGATTGATAGACGACCAAGTTATTAAATAGATCATTGATGCTGATGTCATTGATTTCTTGAATTAGCCAGACAAATTGCATTCATTCAGTACCATAAAGAAGGGAAAAATAACAATATTTTTATTCTAATACTTATTCAATATTCAGAGACTACAAAGCACACTATATATAAACTGATATTGGAATCTCTCACAGCTTATGTTTAGGAACTAAAATCTCCCTAATTACAGAAATATAGAACAGATTATTTACTATCCTTATTTAGAATCCAAAATCCCAGGAGATTGGATCAATGATTACTCCATGATTCTCTACACTCCCCCTCAAGCTCAGATTGGATGTCCACCATGCTTAGCTTGCTCTTCAAGCCCTCGAATTTTCCCAATGGAAGACCCTTTGTTAATGTATCAGCAACTTGAAGTTTCGTTGGAACAAATTCCAAATGCAGTTTAGTTTCTTCAATGTTTTCTTTGATGAAGTGTCGGTCTATCTCTGCATGTTTGGTTCGGTCATGGTGCATCAGATTCTTTGTTATATCTATAGCAGCTTTGTTGTCACACTTGAGAATATTCGGGTGTTTATTCTCAACCTTTAATTCTGACAACATTCTTCTTAACAAATTCCTTCACATATCCCATGACTCATGGCTCAAAACTCAGCTTTAGTACTGCTTCGAGCTACTACAGACTATTTTTTACTTCTCCAAGTAACTAGATTTCCCCATATAAAAGTGCAAAACCCTGTAGTCGATCTTCCATTTGTTGGGCTACCTCCCCAATCAGCATCAGTGTAAATAATGGTGGTTCTATTGGTTGCTTTTCCAAAGAACAATCCGTTGCCTGGATTTTTCTTCAAGTATTGCAGAATTCTGAGTACTGCTTCAAGATGATTCTCAGTTGGATTGCTCATATACCTGCTAACCATCCCAACAGTAAATCCGATGTCTGGTTGAGTGTGAGCAAGATAAATCAGCTTTCCCACAAGTCTTTGGTACCTTCCAATGTCTGTTGGAGCCCCGTCTTTTCTCATTAAGGATTGAAACTTGGATCCATCGGGGGTGTTAGCTGGTTTGCATCCAAGCATCCCGGTCTCATTTAAGAGATCAACAATATATTTTTGTTGTGACACGGAGATGTCCTTGTGAGACCATGCAATATCCATTCCAAGGAAATATTTAAGTTGCCCCAAGTCTTTGGTTTCAAACTCTTTTCCAAGGACCCCTTTTGACTTTGTGATCTCGTCCATGTCATCACCGGTGATGATAATGTCGTCCACATAAACTATCATGATTGCCCTTTTTCCATCTTCCGAACACTTGATGAAGAGGGTGTGATCAGATTGACATTGAGTGAAGCTAAGTTGCTTTACAACCTTAGTAAGACGTTCAAACCATGCCCGTGGAGACTGCTTCAATCCATAAAGTGACTTTTGAAGTTTGCAGACTTTCCTGAAGTTCTGTGGTGTCTTGAGGCCTGGAGGAACAAACATGTACACATCTTCCTCAAGTGTGCCATTCAAGAATGCATTTTTGATATCCAACTGGTACAATGGCCAATCTAGATTTGCTGTTAATGATAAGAGAACTCGTATGGAATTGAGTTTTGCAACAGGAGCGAGTGTCTCCGAGTAGTCAATTCCATAGGATTGGGTAAAGCCCTTGGCGACCAATCGTGCCTTATATCGATTCACAGTCCCATCAGAATTATACTTGATCAAGAAAACCCACTTACATCCCACTGTTTGCTTCCCTGGAGGCAGATTAATAAAATACTAGGTTTGATTCTTTTCTAAAGCTTGAACTTCTTCAATCACAGCTTGGTTCCATTTCTTTTGACTACGAGCTTCATGAATTGTTGTGGGAATCTGTTCTCTAGACAAGTTAGACACTAAAGCTCTGTATTGCGTTGATAATTTTTTGTAAGAGATAAAATTACCAATCGGATGTTGAGTGCAAGATCGTTTTCCTTTTCGCAGTGCAATAGGTTGGTCAAAATCAACATTAACTTCGTTTGAGACACTAGGAGATGGAGAAGTGTTGTTACCTGTATGCTCAGACATTGGTTGCGAGGCAAGGTCCGATTCATGGCAGTGGTTTGATGAGTTGTCGTTCCCTGTCTCCTTCACACATTTACTCCTCCTATTATAGACCACATATTCCTGTACTTTTTCAGGTTCATTTTCCTTAAGAGAGTTGGTTTGGGAGCATGGAAATGGCTGATCTGAAGCAGTTGTAGGACTTGCCACGGACTTGTTTGGGGTTATTATCGGACTTGGGACAGATTGGCTACTAGAGATTGGTTGAGAGACGGATTGGGTTGATGGTGTGAAGGATGGTGAAGGAAAATCTAGAGTTGGTATGAAACTAGATTGAGAGGGAAACTGATCCAGATCCGGGTATGTCAAGGACTCGTATTCCTCATGAGAATCCTCCCCCTGAATACTAGTTCTAGGGTAGATAGATTGATTCTCAAAAAAGGTGACATCCATGGAGTTGTATGTCCGATGAGTGGTCGGAGAATAACACTTATAACCATGTTGATTTGAAGAATAACCAATAAACATGCATTTGATAGAACGAGGTTCTAACATACTGAGATTGGCCTGGACGTTATGAACAAATGATGTACAACCGAATACTTTTGGCGATAGATTGGATATGGTTCGGACATGTGGATAAGTATCAAGGAGAGACAAGTGAGGAGTTACGATTGCTTAAATTTTCAATCGTGATGGCATTCTGTTAATTAGATAGGTTGCTGTCAAGACAGCCTCACCCCAAAAATGTTTAGGGACGTGAGTTGAGAAAAGAAGAAACCGAGCGACTTCTCAGAGGTGTCGATTTTTCCGTTCGGCTATGCCATTCTGTTGTGGGGCATTACACAAGAGCTTAAGTGAATTATTCTTCGATCCTCCAAGTATTTTCCTTATTCTTTTTGGAAATACTCTTTAGCATTGTCTGTTTTCAGGATTTGGACTTTGGCTTGAAATTGGGTTTGGACCATGGCTAGGAATTTTTTAAATATTGGACCAACCTTAGACTTTTCCTTCATTAGATATATCCAGGTGACTCTAGTATGGTCATCGATAAAGCCCACAAACCATCTAGATCCAGAAATATTTTTCACATTGGAGAGACTTAAAATATTTATTGAGTAATTCAGGAAATAATTTTCTCAAATACATGAAATTTGGGTGGCCTAATCTACGGTGGCACAACATTATTTCTGAGATTTGGTTTGAAGCAACAAATGAAAAAGTCTTGGCATTGTTTATTGAATCTACATGAAGGAGATAGAGTCCACTGCTCATCTTAGCACTGCCAATCATCTTCCCTGTGCTCGAAACCTGAAACGTGCACACATCGGGGGTAAACTTAGTGAAACATTTGAGATCTTTTGTGAGTTTGCTGATTGACAATAAATTGTAATTTAGATTAGGAACAAAGAGAATAGAATGTAGAGTTATTTGTGTAGAAAGAATGACGGAGCCTATGCCAGATACAGAGGATTTTGTGCCATCGGCAATGCAAACAGCAGCACCATCCTTTTTAGAAGTAAACTCATAGAACAAACTAGCATCGCCAGTCATGTGATCTAACGCGCCTGAGTCAACAATCCACGTACCTTTGCCATTGAAAGTAGCATTAAAGGCGTTTGGAAAACTACCTTTTTGTGCCATTGTTGCTGTAACTTGACCTCCAAAATTCAAAGCACTGGTGATTGTGTTTTGAAGAAGTTGTTGAAGAACTTCAAGTTGTTCCTTGTTAAATGGGGTTGTTGGTTCTTGAGTTTTTGCAACATTAGCACTGCTTGAATTTGCGGATGAATGCAGATTTGGGTTTCGGTCAAAAGGTTTTTCGTGAATTTTCCAGCAGGTTTCTGTGGTGTGCCGAGGGCGTTTGCAGTGGTCGCACCATGGTCTTCCATTGCGATGCTGAAAACTTCCAGATCCATATACAGACCTAGGCTGAGAGTTTGGTTGTTGGTGCCCTCCATGATTTATCTATGCTGCAAGTGCAGAACCTTCTCCAGTGGGAACAGATTCTATGCCTCCCAGCATAACTTTCCGACATCTTTCTTCTCGATGAACCTCTGAGAAGACCTCTCGGACACTCGGCAGTGGCATTTTACTAAGGATTCTGCCTCGCACTTCATCAAGATCAAGATTTAGCCCAAGAAGAAACTTATAGATCCTTTCAGTTTCGAGAATCTTGCGATAAAGGTGACCATCTGTTGGGCAGTTCCACTTTGTGTCATCAAAAGCATCTAGTTGTTGCCAATATCGAGTAAGAGTAGTGAAATACGATGTTGTTGGTACACCCTGTGTGACGATAGCAGTCTAAGTTGTATTAGCATTTTGTCTAAGTCATGTTACAAAGTATTGAATATTAACTAGTGTTTGATATATGTGTTTATATGTGTTTGATATTTATTGATTGTATGTTTGAACTTGATGTAATGTATTACAAGAAGTTCAAACATAATGTCCAAAGATTAAATCAATCATAAGTTAAAACATATGTTCAAATAGAAGTTTGACTTGTGAAATTCGAATTTAGAGCATATTCGAATTTACACATAAGCCAGATTCGAATTTGGTATAAATTCGAATAAGGCAGATTCGAATTTGTCTAGGGGACAAATTCGAATGGGCCTTGGGCCTGATTCGAGTTTGGCCCATGACAAACTCGAATGGGTCTCTATAATTAGGGATTAACTCGAATGATTAGTAGACTTTTGCAGAATTCCGTGTGTGATTGGCAGAAGGCGATCTCGAGTTTATCAGCAATCTGTGTGTGTTTTCGGAGAGAATCATTGCGTAGGTTCATTCGTAGTCGTTCGTACAACGCCGTGGTAGTCTCTGTGTTCCGTGAGTGTGATATATCCATCAAGCCGCTAACGAGGATTCCACACTCGTTGGTGTGTGTCGCGTCTAGATAGATCCGTAGTTGCAAGACCTTACAAGTGGTATCAGAGCCTAAGGGGTGTTCTTCGTGTTCTTAGTGTTCATAAAGATACATCCTAGGTTTCTTGACGTATTTGGACGGTTATTATCATATTTTTGAGATTTTCGAGCTTATCAAATTGAATTCTGGGAAATACTTTGTTGGAGTTCACGTTTTTGATAAACATTAATATTTTTACTTGTAAGAATATTGATTTAATCTGAAAAACGTGAAAAACTCGAGGTATTAGCCGTTTTTTGAATTTGCGGCGCTCGAATTTGTTAAGGAGGAATTAGGGTTTAACCAAAATACGCTCCTTTCGAGTTTCCTTAAAAGTTTGTTTCGAAATTGGCCATTTCGACTTTGCTTTGGATTTCGACTTTACTATAAAGTCGAATACAGGACATTAGAGTTTTGTTGGACATTCGAATTTAGTTGGACATTCGAATTTAAGTGGCATTTCGAGTTTAAGTGACATTCGACTTTGTCATTAATTTCAAATATAGTTTGATTTCGAACTTAACTTCGAATTTAGTTCAAAAACAGTTTAAAATTAATTAGTTTCGAATTTATCCAAATTCGAAAGGATTATTTTAAATTAATTTCGAATTAAATTCATTAAGTTTAAATCAAAAAAAATCTGAAGCAATGAAAAGTCTACAACGGTTTATGGAGATGGATCATGAGGTTGGAAAAGCCAATACTCCGCCAAAGTTGATGAAACTTGAAGATTATTATTGGTGGAAGGATCGGTTTGCCGACTTCACGCGATTTAATGATATGCGCATGTGGATTTGTATCGACGAGGGATACATTCCACCTACAGCTGAGGTCGAAGGACGACAAAAGGTTGTTCCTTATTCTATGATGAAGGATGACGATAAGAAGCTGTATGAAGCAGAGAACCGTGCATATGCTATCATTCGAATGGCGTTACCTCAAGACATACTCCACACCTTCCGTAATCAGAAGACATCAAAAGAGATGTGGGATGCGTTGGAGAAAAGGTGTGAGGGTAACCCGAGGGTTAGAAGGAAACGAATGGAAATGCTCAAGCAGCAGTTTGCTATCTTCAAAGCATTGAAGGATGAAAAGTTGGATGAGACTATCACACATTTCTATCATCTGCTTACTAAGTTAGACAGTCATGACATTGAGTATAGTGAAACTGAGAAGAATAATAAGCTTCTGGATGCTTTACCGGCCAAATGGGAGATGTATGTGGCCTTAATTAAGCATGATGAGGACAAATACTATACTCTGACTCTAGAGAATGTTGTGGCAACGCTGAGGGCATATCATTTCGAGTTGCTGAAGAAGAAAACGGATTTTGATCAAGTTCAAGATCCAGCAATGTACTTCGGAAAATCAAAACCTTCAGTGGCAGCTGAAATGGAGACCGCTACAGCCTTCTTCTCGGGAGAAACGTCGTCACCGGCTGAGACTGAAGACTCACTTGGTAGGGCTTTCTTAGGGTTCGCTAGACCAGAAGAAAAGTAGCAGCATCAGGCTACTCCGGCATCTACATCTCAAGCATATTCTAAGATGCCTATGAGCGCAAAATCGGCTGAAGATCATCTGAATCTGTTGGCTTCATTCGTGGCCGCTTACGGCAATTGCGTTCAAGGCAAAATCAACGATCCTGCACTATGGGATGAGGTTTACGATCAGGTAGACCCTGATGATCTTGAAGAGATGGATCTGCAATGACAACTGGCCATGGTAACTCAGAGAGTTAAGAGGTTCATCAAAAGAACGGGAAGAAATCTGAATGTGAGTAACAATAAGATTGGATTCGATAAGTCCAAGGTTAAATGTTACAACTGTCACGGGTTAGGACACTTCGCTAGGGAATGTCAGCGACCGAAGGTAGAGAATTATCAGGGACAGTATCAGAATCAGGGACAGTATCAGAACCAATCACAAGGGCGATATCTTCCGAGTAGTCCATCCAGTCAACCGAATATAGCTGGTTTGTTATCTAATGTTACATCAGACAGACAGCTAGACGGCACTTATGACTGGAGTACACATCCAGAATCGAATGCTAGAGCCTTTATGGCTGAAGAGACTGAGACTGGGTGTGATGGAGCAGAGGAAATCACAGGGGACAGCAGTCGGAATGAAAGCAGTCCGATGTGGGTAGAGAAGTCAAATGATCAGACAATTCTGGAGTTTGCCGCTCAGATGTCCAACGTGGAATCAGATCATATCAAGGTAAGTCTGAAATTTTCTCTTTTCCATGAGTTGTGTGTTTTATGTGCTACATCTAACGATAGGTTAAATTTAGTACTAGAATCACATCAATCCATATCTGCTCAAAATGAATCGTTAAAATCAGATAATGCTAGCTTAGTAGATATAAAGCAAGATCTTAGGTATAAGACTAAGGCTGATGCACAGGATGTTATAGTTCTAAAGGACAAACTGAGCGAACAGTGTGTTAGGTTAGAACTCATGTATGGACATGTTGAGGCATTAACCAAGGAGCTAAAAACCAAAGACATAGAGCTAGCCGAATCTAAGGTAAAGGTAGCTGAGGTAAATAGTAAACTTGAAAAGTTTAGGAACTCATCTCTTAACCTAGGGAAAATTTTAGATGCACAGCGACAATCTAAAAAGCCTGTAGGTCTAGGATATCATGAGAGTCCTCCACCTTTCAATGACAACTATGTACCTCAACCTCAGGAGAAAACTGAGAAATTAGTTGACTCAGAGGAATTACCGGAACCAGTATCTGAAACTGTTAAGGAAAATGAAAATAAGGTAACTGATACTAATATCAAGATCAAGAAAGTTAAATTTGTGCCATCCTCTAGTGATAAACTAGTAGGACAACACAAAATAGACTTTAATGATCAAGATGATGAACCAGTCGCTATAGTTGAACCAAAAGAGCCAGACACTAGTGAGACACCGAAATCACAGGGCACACACAAAAAGTCAATTGATAAATTGTCTTGCTTTAGATGTCACGAAAGGGGGCACGTTGCTTCTAGCTGTCCGCATAGGAAAGTAGATAATACACCTAAGACAGGAAAGCCAGAATAATTTAAGCCTTCTACAAGTGTTGCAAGCACTAGTAGTTCTCAGAATACCGAGAAAACTGTGCAAGCGGCACCAAAATCTGCTGTGAAACAAATACCGGTGTTAGGTCGACCAAAAGAAGTGATAAGGACTAATCCCCCAAATCGAGTCTTAAATCAATCTAGGTCAGGACCGCAACAGACCTATAGGAGTACCACACCTAGCAGAGCTTACACTCCGGTTAGGTCACATACCCCTGTAAGACAACAAACACCAGGTAGAGCTCAGGGATATCAGTCTGACATGCATTATAATCGTAATTATTAAAGAGCTCCACAGAAAATGCCTACTCAAAGGCAAAGAGTGAAATTAAATCACTCGGCACCACAACAGACTCCAGTTCAAAGACCCAAGTCACCTGAAAGGAGAGATGGGTATTTGAAAGAGTTTAAGTATGTGGACGAGAATGGTATTACCAAGTTAGTTATGGCTTGGGTTCCCCGTGATAACTAACCTATTTTCTTTCATGTGCAGGAGATAACTACATGTCCAAACAACAAATGGTTCTTCAACAGTGGTTGCTCCAGGCACATGATAGGGGAAAGAAGTCTACTCGCAGACTTCAAGGGAGGAAATCAGGGCTTTGTATCATTCGCTGGAAATAAAGGGGGAAATATCACTGGTACTGGAGTGGTCACTAATGGGACTATCAAGTTGGACCAAGTTTATCACGTTGATAAACTGGTTCACAATCTCATTAGTGTATCTCAAATCTGTGATAAAAAGAACTCAGTGCTGTTCACTGACACTGAGGAGTTAGTGCTAAAACCGGGATTCAAAGTACCTGAAGAGTGGATACTGATGAGGGCTCCAAGAAAGAATGACTTGTACATGCTCGACATGAACAAGCCGGAATCTTCGATGGGACCAATTTGTCTGCTATCTAAAGCTTCAGAGACTGAGTCGGTTTTATGTCACAGACGCATGGCACACTTGCACCTGAGAAAGATGAACTATATTACGAAAAATGGGTTGGTGCAAGGTGTTCCGATGAAGAGTTTTCAGTTCGAGGATAAGTGTCTACCGTGCAAGAAAGGAAAACAACACAAGAAGGCACACAAGTCCAAGACTCAGAACTCTATCGCTGCCACATTCGATTTTTTGCATATGGACCTCTTCGGACCAATCAACAAAAGGAGTATAGGTGGTAGTTGGTATTGTTTAGTTATTACTGATGATTACTCACGTTTTTCTTGGGTTTTCTGTTTAGGTACAAAGGACGAGACGTCTGCAAAGCTCATCGGGTTCTTAGACCAAGTGAAGATTTCATATGGAACAAGGGTTAAACGACTTCGTAGTGATAACAGAACAGAGGTTAAAAACACTGTAATTTGTGTATATTGCTTATCAAAGGGCATAGTGCATCAATTTAGTGCACCCTATGAGCCACAGCAAAATGGGGTGGCCGAACGGAAAAACAGGACATTGATTGAGGCAGCAAGGACCATGCTATCGGATTCAAAGCTTCCTACCATGTTTTGGTGGGAGGCAGTAAATACCGCTTGTCATGTGTTAAACAGGGTCCTTACTATCAAATCTTTGAACAAAACCTGTTATGAAGTTTTGAATAAGAGGCCACCTAATTTAACTGGCTTCGAACCTTTTGGGGTACCATGTACTTTAATGAAAACAAAACATCAACCAAAGTTTGGTGAAAAGGCTGACGAAGGATACTTCCTAGGTTATGTGCCGAATTCACCAAATAAAAGGGTTTTTAATAAATCAAATGGTACAGTAGAGATTGTGTATAACATTGAAGTCACAAGTTATACACATGAACCACAAACTGGTCCGGAATGGATATTTGATTATGACAAATTGTGTGAGTCATTTAACATTCCTTTGGATGAAAATGCAGGTACTATCGAAAAGGACATGTCGTCATTAAATCTGAATGACGAGGGTCATAGCTTTCCGAGGACCACTTTTCAACTAACAACTGAGCCTACTTCAACTGAAGATATGTCACACCCCGTTACCCCGGTTGGCAACGAAGCGTGACGTCACGGAAGCGTAACCATAATCATAACGAACGACCACTATATGGATGTTTTCAAAAATACATTGAATTAACTTCAAATATAAATATTGTTTTACATAACCAAAATACAGCGTAAGTAGCTCTTAAAATACAAAGATTTAAATACACAATTTAGTTTATCAGGAAAGATGCAAGTAAATCTCCGTGTTTGAAAATGATGCGACTCCAAAATGAACGGAAACCTTGGAATGCTTCCGATAAATGCGCATGCCTTAATCACCTGAAAATTCATGCTAAAATACGTCAACAAATTGTTGGTGAGATCATAGGTTTACGCGAAAAGGCCAGTTGTATGGACATTATCAGATGAGTTGAATTTATAAAGCATAAATTCCGTGTATGTATTACATAAACCATCATGCAACCGAAGCTTAATTAAATGAGTTTGCCCTGTGCAGTATTCCCATACGTAATACCGTGTGTTAAATATATATGCACTCGCTGTTAGCCGAGCCGAACTAACCCGAATGGGGGACATGACTCCCGATAGATCTACCCACAATATATTCACGCTTGCAAATAAATGCAATTAACGATTCATGCTTTGAGGGCTGATGGATCCAAACATGTATTACGTATAAGAAATAAATACTTTTGATGTCGATATGAAAACAGTGCATGTATTTCCACCCCAATAGATAGTGAAAATAGGGGCTATGAAGACTCACCGCATGTTGATGGCAAAATGATCGTAAAAATGACGATTTTCGTTGTTGATGAGCAATGACACCGGACGCGTTTAACCGAGTCCTAAATGATATAAGGGATTTAATAATTCCCATATATGATAATTTGTATGTATAAATGTTGTTATGTTTTAAATCACCCAACATTACAAGTTTATAAATAAAACCCACTTAAAACGTCATGTTTATATATATATATATATATATATATATATAATTTTCCTGCTTTTCGATGGTTTTTCGGCCTACTTTGAGGCTGTTTTCGACCAAACTCCAAAACTATTTAGGCTTTACTTTTCTTGGACATTAAACAACTATATACAAAAATTATTAAATTCAAGAACGGCCATTTTTCGAGGTGTTTAGGTTGGGGAAAAATATCGTTAAAAACCCTATGTTGACATTTTTTAGCTATCAAACTTTCGAGTTCCCAAATAATATTTGGGGGTTATAAACTCCATATTAAATTATGAAAACATCCAGATTTTTAGTTAAGACATAGATATAACTTTTGAGACAGTAATCAACTCATTTCGTTAAGATATGAATTAGTTATGATTTTTCAAAGTCGACGTAATATTTCTGCCGAAAATCCGGATTTCATAAACTTGAAACAACTTGTGATTCTTGTTTTTTATTCAAAAACCACATGTATAAAAGGTTATGAAATACATTTATATAACTTATTTTCATAATATTTAATCTTACATTATTTGTTTATATATTTATGAACACATTTGAAGAAACAAACTTTAAAACAAAACTAGTTATTTATAAACTTGAGTTTTAAGGAAACTTGTTGTTGTTGGTGATTATAAACATTATGCTAGTGTAAGGTCTACACACTACGGATCTATCTAGACGCGAGACCATCAACGAGTGCGGAATCCTCGTTAACGGGTTGACGGAAACAACTCTCACACGAAACATAGAGACTATCAACAAGCTGTACGGACGAACATGAACGCACCTTCGAGATGATTCTCTCCGAAAGAACACTCACAAAGCTGATAAACTCGAAATCGCCTTTTGCTAATCACTCACACAAAATCTGCAAAAGTCCCCTAATGATTCGAGTCTATCCCTAATTATAGAGGCTCATTCGAGTTTGCCATGGGCCAAACTCGAAACAAGCCCAAAGCCCATTCGAGTTTGTCCCTTGGACACTCTCGAATCTGCCTTATGTATTAAATTCGAATCTGCCATAGATTCGAATCTAATTTACTAGTGAATTCGAATTTAATCTAAATTTGACTTTCACATACTTAACCTATATTTGAAACTTATGTTTTTAACTTATGTTTGATTTTATCTTTGATCTTTATGTTTGAACTTCCTGTAATTCATTAACAATCAATAACTATCAAACATATATAAACACTTGTGTCAAATACTCGTTAATATTCAATGCTTTGCAGAATTACTTAAACCAAAATGCTAATCCACTTAGACTGCTATCGTCACACTCGATGTACCAACAGACTCCCCCTTGACGATAGCTTCTAACAATTTACACATTTGATTAAGTACTTTGTTTATTTATTTAAATCGCTGCCAGCATACAAACCTTTCTCGATATACACTTTAACTACATTTTCATATTTCCTAGCCTCACTATCCATATGAGCGTCGCTTGAGATTCTATGAGCATGTAGCACTTGAAGGTCATCTTTAGAAAGATTTACAAGGTGAAGGGGATCGTAGACTCTAAGAATCACTTTTTATTCAAAGTCCTCCATCACAACTTCTCCTGTCTCACTTTCCACATACCACCAATTTAGATTTTTCATGACGTCCTGTGGCATTGGCTTGAGAGGAACCTTTCTCAGACATCTAACTGGTCTGTATTGTATTTTCATCCACGGACGACCAGTTAGAGGGTCAATTCGAGTATGGTCCATTACTCGTTTACCTACCCTTGGATTGAGCCGTTCGAACTTCCTAGACCTCCCTTCTTTTCTTATGATCTTTGCAATTATTTCAGCGTAAGGGTCGTTGCCGATGTTGATTAGCTCCTTCCATGCTAACGCTTTTATTTCGATCTTTGGCAAGGAGTTGAACACTTTCAGAGTTCTTCTGAGATACTGGAGACCATCTTTTCTTTTGATGATGAATAGCTGCAATTCCCGATCAAAGAACCAGCTCAATATACTTCCTGATAGCTCTCCAGTACCCGACACACGTATCTTCTTTTTCAGCTCCAACTCTCTTTTCTCTGCCCTAAACCATAGTTTTCTTTTCTCTTCATTGGTAAGTTCTCTGGCAGGTTCTTCACTTGCTGATTCACTATGTCTTTGCGTGCTGGAATCATTGCCGTCATTTTCTCCATCCTTATCTTCATCCCTGGGCGGCTCTTCTTGATCACGGCAGCTTGTCTCCCCCTAAGCCTTTAGGTTTTGCAATAATTGCTCAATCAGGGAGCGCATCGATCGTATTTCGGCTGCTTGATCAGCAACAAAGGTTTTCAGCTCCAAGGTTTCTTCCTGAACCTTGCCCACAACTTTCTTCAGCTCGGCATTCTCGATATCAATTTTGGCATTATGCTTCTGAATTTCGCCGAGAGCCGTTGTCAACCCAAAAATTTGAATTTGTTGAAAGTCGACTCTGCTCTTTAGCTCAGAAAACCGTTGATTCTCCATGAACGTGGATGAAGTGGATGGTATGGACTGTATGGGGGTTGGAATGATTGGAGATGGAATGTACGGTTCAACAGGTGGTGATGGTGGTGGAATAGTAGATTGAGCGGGTGAAGGTGGAGGTATTTTTGGCTGTGCAGCAGAAGCTGAGGTAGCTCCCTGCATAAAGCGATGGCGTTTTGCCCTTTGCCTTGTGACTAATGGAGCAACTTCTTCTTCCTCAAAATCAGAGTCATCAGACTCCCTTGATGCTCGTCGCCTAGTAGCTTCTTCATTTATTACCATTAATCTCGATCCATAAGTCCGTATGTGAATGGACGGATCTTCTGGTTCTTTCTCCACTGCTATTTCCTCCATATCTTCAGACTCAGAAGATAAGACGGCTTCACCTTCTGGCACTAATCGATACTCATCAATTTGCCTCAAAATGTCAACGTCTCCTTCCGGAGGCTCTAACAATTGCCCAACTAACTCGGTCGTAATTTCTTCATTTGCATTTAGACCCGCTTCCCAAATCTCGTGCAATGTTTGACATAGTTGATCAGATGTTGGAACAGATACTGCTGGTGCACTTGAAGGTCCAGCCTCTTGTGGCTCTTGAACTTGACTAGTAGAATGCCTTTCTGCCTGAGTTTGACTCGCTGAAGGTCTTTGGCGTCTTCTCTGCTGCTGAGGTCTTTGTTGTTGTTGACGCCGTTGCTGTGGCTGTTGTTGCTGAACTTCCATTGCCCCTGCCCAGTTGGCATCATGAGGGGCTTCAAAATTCGGGTCAATAATAGCACCAAACAAAGATGTCTCTATAGGGACACCTTCCTCGGTGAGCTGAACAATCAGCAAATATGCGCTTATCGATTACCGCAACACTTTGAATTTCATTTTGCGGTGGCAGATCTGGCAAGAAGTGCCTGATGAGCATCATTACAGCGCGAGGATAAAGCAGAAATCTTTGCTGCTCCGGAGCCGTTATCTGACGAACGAACTCTGAGAAGAACATTTCTGAAAAGCTAAACTTTTGATTATAGATCAACGCGATCATCCCTGATTGGATCTTCGAAACAATGTAATCAAATCCGCCTTTCTTTGCAGCGAAACAAACCATGAACACATGCGCGAGATATCACCATTGTCCAATTAGCCCACTCTTCATATAAGATGTCTTAGTAACATCTAAACTATAGCCCATTCTTGTAAATGCTGCCTGCCTGATTGATAATTGGAAATCAATAGGCCCATCTTCCTGCTCCTGAGTGCCCAATTGAAGCACTTGACGAAGGATATCAGCAGAAAACACCAACGGATTACCAGCAATCCTTGTCCTAAGAACTGTCGGAGTGACAGTGCAATCGACTTGCAAATGATCATAAAATTGTCGCACGTAAGAAATGACAATTTGGATGTTATGTGACAGTGCATATGAGATTCTGGACTCAACTAAGAAATCCACCATCTGGCGGAAAGCCTGCGCTTCAGGGATAGCATGGTCCGGGGAAATGACCATATTATGCTTCGGAACAAATACTCTATCCGCCATATCTACACAATATATCAACTAAAAATATTAGAATTATTAAAAATGAATAAACTTGTTTAAATTCAAATTTGTTTTATTTTGAACTTGTGTAAGTACAAAATCCAACACATAAGAATTTCTACAAGCTTAATTAAAATTAATATTAAATAATTCAAATATATTGACAAACTCGAACAAACAGATTCGAATTAACATATTTTCGAGTTTAGTGTACCATTCGAGTCTAATGACCAATTCGAGTTTACTGACAAACTCGAATCAGGCCATGAACAGACTCGAAGGAGTCGGCCACCATCATCACTAAACACCTTGATTTCAACCATTATGGACTCAGAAAATCACATCTATTAGTCCTACTAGCTTCTAATCAATGATATTTGTGATTAATTTGACTTTTTACCGGTTCAAAGTTTGTAATTTTAAAAAACAAACCTTCTACTAATAAAATCTCAAAATCTAATGATTTTGGCCTAAATGAAGTGTAATACTACTTAAATCTTGTACAAAACACTTGGTTATACCTAGATCTACGAGTAGTATCGAACCCACACAGACAAAAACTCGACAAATAGTTGATGTATGAAAACGACAAACTCGAGAGAATAGATTCGAAATCGCTTCAACAAACTCGAGAGACTAGATTCCAAAGCAGGTGAAGTAATGAACATTACTGTTAACCTATTTATACCACCTACATTCGAGTTTACAGCCATTTTCAAATCTACTGACAGATTCGAGCCATGCAATTTTCGAGTTTAGCTTAAACTCGAATTCACCCCTGAAACTTTGAAAATTTCGAAAATTTTTGAAATAAATTCAACGTTTTCAACCGTATCATGTAACAGAATAAACTATGCTAAATCTTTTACCCTAAGCACAAGATTTTCACGTAATGTTTATTTTATTCAACTATGAATGCACCCTCAGTAATTTTTGACCTTTTTCCTAAGTAAAATAAAAATAAAATAAAATAAAATAAAAATAAAAATAAGTAAAAGTAAAAATTAAATATTTAAAATTTTGAACAAAAATTTAACTTAGACTTAAACTACATTTATTAAAATTTACAACCTATGCTAAACACTTAACAAATTTTTTGTTGACGAGCATAGTCAAAGAAAGGTTCAATCAGATAGCGGAGTCAGTTACTCACTTTCAGTACTTAATCTTTCACACTTAGGAATCTTTGATTCCTTTGATTGTTTGGCGTGACATACCCGTTTAGCCGATTGTTGGTATTTTACCCCTTTAAACATGCTACATTTCAGAATATCCCTTGGCCTTTTTTTTATCATGAAACTATCTTACGTGACTCAGACATAGACATACTTTTATGATCAAGGCAACAGACAATGATTCTAACTTTTTGGCATTTGCAAACTTTCTTTAAAAGACAAACATCGGACACAGGTCTGTATTTACATACAACAAAGTGTCTTAGCAATAAAAGAATATAACCTACTAACTTACTAAAAATAGAAACTATCCTAATTTAGCAAATTTACTATAAAAAGAAAGAAAAACTACAGCTATAAACGTAAATAAAAATTCTACTAAGGTCAATTTACTCTGGGTTGCGCATTCCATTTAGTTGAATCAAATATTCAAACCGTGACTTATCAAAGGCTTTGGTAAATAAATCAGCATTATTATCGTCCGTTGCCACTTTTACCAATTTGATTAAGTTCTTTTCAGCACAATCACGAATAAAATGATGCCTTATGTCTATGTGCTTTGTTTTATTGTGTTTAACTGGATTATTTTTTATAGAAATTGTAGATTAGTTATCTATCCTAATAGGAGTTTGAGTATAAGCCAAACCGTAATCCCGCAATTTTTGTTGTATCCACAGAACCTGTGAGCAGCAACTACCAGCAGTAACATACTCGGCCTCGCACGTTGACACGGCTACCGACGTCTGTTTCTTGCATTGCCAGGAAACCAGTCTCCCTCCTAGGAATTGACAACCTCCAGTTGTTGATTTGCGCGTCAAGCTGCATCCTCCGTAGTCTAAATCCGTGAACGCCTCCAACTCTAGATCTCCCTCCGTGTGATACCAAAGTCCCAGCTTCGGTTTCGACTTGAGGTATCGTATAATCCGCTTCACAGCTTTCATGTGCATCTCCTTCGGATTAGCTTGAAACCTAGCACAAATACACACAGCAAACATGATGTCAGGTCTTGAAGCAGTTAAATACATAAGTGACCCAATCATGGCCCGATATAACGTCGGATCCACATCGCTATCACTTTCAGTACCCGGTCGGAGATTGTGATTCACTTGAATCGACATGCAGAAATGAGCTGTCAGTTTCGTCCCTTCCATCCCGAAGCGTTCTAATATGTCGTAGACATACTTCGTCTGATGCATAAACATTCCTTCCTTCTTCTGGTCAACTTGCAACCCTAAAAAGAAATTCAACTCACCCATTGCACTCATCTCGAATTTTGACTTCATCACCTTCTCAAAATACTTGCACATTTGTTCGTCTGATGATCCAAAGATGATATCATCGATGTACACTTGTACCAAGATGAAGTGTTCTCCCTTTCGCTTAACGAACAGCGTACTATCTATCCTACCCCTTTCAAACCCGTTCTCTAACAGATGGTTGGATAATGTCTCGTACCACGCCCTTGGTGCTTGATGCAATCCATACAGAGCCTTATCTAATCGATATACTCTGTCTGGATATTTTGGATCTGTAAATCCGGGCAACTGTTCTACATACACCAGTTCCTTCACTTTCCCATAGAGGAAAGCGCTCTTAACATCTAATTGATATACCTTAAAGCCCTTGAAGGAAGCAAAAACCAGAAACAAACGAATTGCTTCCAGCCTTGCTACTGGCGCAAACACCTCATTGTAATCGATTCCCTCCTCTTGGTTGAAACCCTTTACAACTAACCTAGCCTTGTTGCGAGTGACTATACCCCGATCGTCTCTTTTGCACTTAAAAACCCATTTGGTTCCTATGGAAATTTCCCCTCGAGGTAATGGAACTAACTCCCACCCTTCTAGTTTCCTAAACTGAGAGAGTTCTTCCTGCATCGCTTCAACCCAGGAGTTATCCTTTAGTGCCATTTGCACATTTTTTGGCTCTACTTGTGAGATAAAACAAGAATAGAGGCAGGTCTGATAGGCCTCGGAGTCATTTATCATCGACAACAACACAGTGTTGTTATTTAAACTACTCCTAGTCCTCACACCCTCATTAGGATTTCCTATGAGGCTTTCTATAGGATGGTTCTTGTTGATCCTAGAGGTCTCTATCTCGTCAACTCTTAGATTATCTCCTAAGTTAGATCCTATTTCACCTAATGGGGGAACATCCTCAGAGTTGGAATTTGTTGATTGAGTTTGATTCTCAGTTGAAGGTGCTTCTGGATCAGTGACTTCTGGAGATTCATCTTCAGTCAATGTAGGCTCGGATGTGGATTGAAATGTAGTCCTCGGAAAGGTATGACCTTCGTCATTCAGATTCAACGTCGTCAAGTCCTTTTCGATTGTACCTGCATTTTCATCCAAAGGAATGTTAAATGACTCAAACAATTTATCATAGTCAAATATCCATTCCGGACCTGTTTGGGGTTCATGTGTATAACTTGTGACTTCAATGTTATACACAATCTCTACTGTACCATTCGTTTTGTTAAAAAACCCATTTGTTTGGTGAGTTCGACACATAACCTAGGAAGTATCCTTCGTCAGCCTTTTCACCAAACTTAGGTTGATGTTTTGTTCGCAATAAAGTACATGGTACCCCAAACGGTTCGAAGCCAGTTAAATTAGGTGGCCGCTTATTCAAAATTTCATAACAGGTTTTGTTCAAAGATTTGACAGTTAGGACCCGATTTAAAATATGACATGCGGTATTCACTGCCTCCCCCCAAAACATGGTAGGAAGCTTTGAATCCGAAAGCATAGTCCTAGCTGCCTCAATCAATGTCCTGTTCTTTCATTCGGCCACCCCATTTTGTTGTGGCTCATAGGGTGCACTAAATTGATGCACTATGCCCTTTGATAGACAATATACACCAATTACAGTGTTTTTAAATTCTGTTCCATTATCACTACGAAACCTTTTAACCCGTGTTCCATAGGAATTCTCCACTTGGTCTAAGAAACCGATGAGCTTGGAAGCCGTCTCGTCCTTTGTACCTAGAAAGAAAACCCAAGAAAATCGTGAGTAATCGTCAGTGATAACTAAACAGTGCCAACTACCTCCTATACTCCTTTTGTTGATTGGTCCGAAGAGATCCATATGCTACAAATCGAATGTAGAGGTTATGGAGTTCTGAGTCTTGGACTTGTGTGTCTTCTTATGTTGTTTGCCCTTCTTGCATGGTAGACACTTGTCCTCGAATTGAAAACTCTTCATAGTTATACCTTGAACCAATCCATTTTTGGTAATATAATTCATCTTTCTTAGGTGCAAGTGTGCCATGCGTCTGTGCCACAAAACCGACTCAGTCTCCGAAGCTTTAGATAATAAACAGATTGGACCCATTGAAGATTCAGGCTTGTTCATGTCGAGCATAAGTCGTTCTTCCTTGGAGCCCACATCAATATCCACTCTTCAAGTATCTTGAATCCCGGTTTTAGCACTAACGCCTCAGTATCAGTGAATAGCACTGAATTCTTCCTATCACAGATTTGAGATACACTAATGAGATTATGAACCAGTTTATCAACATGATAAATTTGATCCAATGTAATCGTCCCATTAGTGACTTCTCCAGTACCAGTGATGGTTCCACCATTGTTTCCCGCGAATGATACAAATCCCCGATTCCCACCCTTGAAGTCTGTTAGTAGACTTCTTTCCCCTGTCATGTGCCTGGAGCATCCACTGTCGACGAACCATTTGTTGTTTGGACCTGTGGTAATCTCCTACACATAAAAGAAAATAGGTTAGTTATCACGGGGAACCCAAGCCATAACTGACTTGGTTATACCATTCTCGTCCACATATTTAAACTCTTTCAAATACCCATCTTGCCTTTCAGGTGACTTGGGTCGTTGAATAGGAGTTTGTTGTGGTGCCGACTGATGTCAATTCACTCTTTGCCTTTGAGTAGGCATTTGTTGTGGAGCTCTTGAATAATTCCGATTATATTGCATTTCAGATTGAAATCCCTGAGCTCTAACCGGTGTGTGATGTCTAACAGGAGTGTATGACCTAACTAGAGTGTATGCTCTACTAGGTGTTGTGCTCATATATTGTTGTTGAGGTCCAGACCTAGATTGATTTACGACTCGATTCGGTGAATTAGTCCTAACCACTTCTTTTGGTCCACCTTTTACCGGTATTTGTTTCACAACTTGTTTTGGTGCAGCCTGCACAGTTTTCTCGGTACTCTGAGAACTATTAGTGCTCGCCACACTTGTTGAAGGCTTAGTTTATGTTGGCTTCCCTGTCTTAGGTGTAACGTCAGTTTTCCTAAGCGGACAGTTGGAAGCAACATGCCCCTTTTCATGACATCTAAACTCAAGTCTGAACATCTATTGTGACTGGTTCATCATCTTGATCATTAAAATCAATTTTATGTTTTCCTGCAGGTGTTTCACTAGAGGAAGACACAAATTTGACTTTCTTAATCTTGACGTTTGTATCAGTCGCCTTAGGTGTATTTTCTTTTACAGGCTCAGACACTGGTGCGGGTATTTCCTCTAAATCTACTGATTTCTCAGTTTTCTCCTGAGGTTGAGGCACATAGTTGGCATTAAAAGGTGGAGGAATCTCATGAAATCCTAGACCTACAGGCTTTTTAGATTGGCGTTGAGCATCTAAAACTTTCCCTAGGTTCAGACTTGAGTTCCTAAACTTTTCTAGTTTACTATTAGCCTCTGCTACCTTCACCTTAGTTTCAGCTAGCTCTACTTCTTTGGTCTTTAGATCTTTGGTCAGGGCCTCTACATGCTCATACATCGGTTCTAATCTAACACACTGCTCACTCAGCTTGTCTTTTAGAACTATGACATCTTGTGCATCAGCTTTAAGCTTGTCCCTAAGATATTGCTTAATGTCATTCAGGCTTGCATTATCAGATTTTAATGATTCATTTTGAGCAGATATATTTTTATGTGATTCTAATACTAGATTCAACCTGTCGTTAGAAGTAACACACAGAACACATAATTCATGGAAAAGAGAGTAATTCAGAATGACCTTGGTGTGATCTGATTCGACGTTGGCCATTTGAGCGGCAAACTCCAGAAGCGTCTGATCATTCGACTTCTCCACCCACATCGGACTGCTTTCGTGTTGACTGCTGTCCCTTGTGTTCTGCTCTTCCCCTTCACATCCACTCTCAGTGACTTCAGCCATAAAGGCTCTAGCATTAGATTCCGGATGCGAACTCCAGTCGTAAGTACCATCCAGCTGTTTGTCTGATGTGACATTTGATAACAGACCAGCTATGTTGGCTTGACCGGATGATGAAGTCGGAAGATATCTCTGTTGAGACTGGTTCTGAAACTGTCCATGAGACTGATTCTGCCCTTGGTAATTATCTACCTTCGGTCTCTGACACTCTCTGGCGAAGTGTCCCAAGCCCTGACAGTTGTAACATTTCACCTTGGACTTATCAAAGCCAATCCCCTTACTATTCAAACTCAAATTTCTTCCCGTCCGTTTGATGAATCGTTTAACCCGTTGGGTTACCATGGCCAGTTGCCATTTGAGATCCATCTCCTCAAGCTCGTCAGGGTCTACCTGATCGTAATCTTCATCCTAGAGTGCAGGATCGTTTATTTTCCCTTGAACGCAGTTCCCATATGCGGCCACAAATGACGCCAATAAATTCAAGTGTTCTTCGGCCGATTTAGCGCTCATGGGCATCTTAGAGTAGCCCTGAGATGTTGATGCCTGTGTTGCCTGAGGTTGCTGTTCTTCCAGTCTACCAAACCCTAAGAACGCTCTATTCTGTGCGTCGTCAGTCTCTGCTGGTGACGACGTTTCCCCGGTGAAGAACGCTGTAGCAGTCTTCATATCAGCTGCCGCTGAAGGTTTTGTTGATTTTCCAAAATACATGGCTGGATTTTGGACTTGTTCATAATCTGTTTCGGCCTTCAGTAGCTCGAAATGATAAGCCCTCAGTGTTCCCACTACATCCTCCAACGATTGAGTATAATACTTATCCTCATCAAGCTTAATCATAGCCACGTACATCACCCATTTGGCTGGTAAGGCATCAAGAAGCTTATTGTTCTTTTCTGTGTCGCTATACTCAATCCCATGACTCTCAAGCTCTGTCAGCAGATGATAAAAGCGGGTGATGGTGTCGTCCAGCTTTTCATCCTTCAAAGCCTTGAAAATCGCAAATTTCTGTTTCAACAACTCCATGCGCTTCCTCCGAACCCTCGGATTACCCTCACACCTCTTTTCCAGCGTCTCCCAAAGCTCCTTAGATGTCTTTTGATTGCGGAATGTGTGTAGTATATCCTGAGGTAGTGCCATTCGAATAATCGAGAATGCTCGGTTCTCGGCTTCATATAGTTTCTTATCATCCTCCTTCATCATTTGATATGATAAGACTCTTTGACGGCCTTCAACTTCTGTTGCAGGTGGGATGTATCCTTCGTCGATACATATCCACATTCGCATGTCGTTGAAACACACAAAATCAGCAAACCGATCTTTCTACCAATAATAGTCTTCATGTTTCATCAGCTTAGGCGGAGTATTAGCTTTCCCTACCTCATGATCCATCTCCAGAAACCTTTGTAAATTTGTCATTGTTTCAAAAGTAATTGAATTTTAACTTAATAAATTTAATTCGAAATTAATTTAAGTTAATTCTTCCGAATTTAGGTAAATTCGAATATAATTAAGTTTAAACCTATTTGGGATTAAATTTGAATAAGTTCTGAAATTCAATTAAAGTCGAAATGTGTGACAATTTCGAAGGTCTTAAATTCGAATGTCCAAGCAAATTCGAAACAGTCATTGTCGAACCCCAGCAAACTCGAAGGTCCTATTCGACTCTAGCCCAAACTCGAACACCTTAAACTCGAAACACTCGAATGCAAACTCGAAAGGAGTGGATTTTTGGTTAGACTCGAGAATAAGAAAAACCCTAATTACTCCTAACAGATTCGAGCGCCGCAAAGTCGAAAAACGGCTAATACCTGGATTTTTTAACGTTTTTCAGATTTAACCAATATTTTTACAAAGAAAAATATTGATTTCGATCAAAAACGTGAAAAACACCAAAGTATTTCCCGGATCCCAATTTGATAAGCTCGAAAAACACGAAAAACACGAAAACTTGAGAGATTAACTGTCCAAAAGCATCAAGAAACCTAGGATGAACACGAAGAACACCCCTTAGGCTCTGATACTACTTGTAAGGTCTACACACTACGAATCTATCTAGACGCGAGACCGTCAACGAGTGCAGAATCCTCGTTAACGGGTTGACGGAAACAACTCTCACACGAAACACGGAGACTATCAACAAGCTGTACGGACGAACACGAAAGCACCTACGAGATGATTCTCTCCGAAAGAACACTCACAAAGCTGATAAACTCGAAATCGCCTTTTGCTAATCACTCACATGAAATCTGCAAAAGTCCCCTAATGATTCGAGTCTATCCCTAATTATAGAGGCTCATTCGAGTTTGCCATGGGCCAAACTCGAAACAAACCCAAAGCCCATTCGAGTTTGTCCCTTGGACACTCTCGAATCTGCCTTATGTATTAAATTCGAATCTGCCATAGATTTGAATCTAATTTACTAGTGAATTCGAATTTAATCTAAATTCGACTTTCACATACTTAACCTATATTTGAAACTTATGTTTGATTTTATCTTTGATCTTTATGTTTGAACTTCCTGTAATTCATTACATCAAGTTCAACCATACAATCAATAACTATCAAATATATATAAACACTTGTATCAAATACTCGTTAATATTCAATGCTTTGCAGAATTACTTAAACCAAAATGCTAATCCACTTAGACTGCTATCGTCACACAGGATGTACCAACAGCTAGACTTGTAACAACTTAAATAAAAGAAGTAATAAGGTAGTTTTTACTTACTTTGATGTACTAAAATAATGCAAATGAGTAGGAGTTGAGTTCTTGAATTGTTGCACCAAAGAAACACTTGAAGAACTTGAAGAAACAAAAAGATGCAACTTTGATGTTCTTGGTTGCTCTTGGCCAATTTTTTTGAGAGAAAAGATGAGAGGATTTTGATCTTTCAAGGTGTGAATGAAATGAGAAATGAGTCCTCTATTTATAGAAGAGAATTGGTCTTGCAAATGATGAAAGAAAAGGTGGTGTTTAACACTTTACCAACATGTTGGAAAAGTAGAAAAAGTGAGGACAATATTTTTAATGAAAGTCAAAGGGGACACAAAAGTGTGTTCCCCTTTTGTGTTGGCTGATTTTTATGGTATAAAAATGATGTATTTTGGTTTTTTTTTTTTTTTTTGTATAAAAGTATTTAGAACGTATTCTTGTATTTCCCTTTTTATGTAAATTCATAAATACTTTTGGATGCATTGTTTTAATGAGTTGTTTTAGTCATGCATAATTAATATTAAGTAATTGTATAAGTAAATGATTAGTGTCACTAATCATAATTTAATTATGTACTTAGTTGAATTAATCCTTCATATCGTAAATCGATCGGATTAATTGATTTCCCGATTCATCGCACCGATGAGTTTGATTCTAATTGAGTTGAATTTCTTCATGAGCCTTGTTAATCACTTTGATTAATTTCTAATGACCACTGATTAGGTTATAATTGGCTATTAAATACTAATTAGGTCGTAGTTGCTAACCTGGTTTAATGCATGATATTACAAGATAGATCTCCAGAAGGAACTAATTCTGAAGTGCCTACAAACGATAATCAGACTACAGCTTCTAACTCTGAGGAAAATGTCCATGAGGAAGGAAATGTGGAGTCTGAGGTCGTTCCCCTGTTAGGAGAGATGGATCTAATTTGGGAGATAATCTGAGAGTTGACGAGATAGAGACATCTAGGATCAACAAGAATCATCCTATCGAGAGTATCATAGGAAGTCCTGGTGCTGGTGTGAGGACTAGGAGTAGTTTGAATAACAACACTGTGTTGTTGTCGATGATAAATGACTCCGAGGCCTTTCATACCTGCCTCTATTCATGCGTTATGTCGCAAGTAGAGCCGAAAAATGTGCAGATGGCACTAAAAGATAACTCTTGGTTTGAAGCGATGCAGGATGAACTATCACAATTTAGGAAACTAGAAGTGTGGGAGTTAGTTCCATTACCTCGAGGAGAAATAGCCATAGGAACCAAATGGGTTTTTAAGTGCAAGAGAGATGATCGGGGTATAGTCACTCGCAACAAAGCAAGGTTAGTTGTAAAGGGTTTCAACCAGGAGGAAGGAATCGATTACAATGAGGTGTTCGCGCCAGTAGCAAGGTTGGAAGCAATTCGTTTGTTTCTGGATTTTGCTTCCTTCAAGGCTTTTAAGGTTTATCAATTAGATGTTAAGAGTGCTTTCCTTTATGGGAAAGTGAAGGAACCGGTTTATGTAGATTAGCCGCCCGGGTTTACAGATCCGAAATATCCAGACAGAGTATATCGATTAGATAAGGCTCTGTATGGGTTGCATCAAGCACCGAGGGCATGGTACGAGACATTATCCAACCATCTTTTAGAAAATGGGTTTGAAAGAGGGAGGATAGATAGTACGCTGTTCGTGAATGATATCTTTCTAGGGTTGCAAGTCGATTTTGGATCATCAGACGAGCAAATGTGCACTGATTTTGAAAAGGTGATGAAGTCAAAGTTCGAGATGAGTGCAATGGGTGAGTTGAATTTCTTTCTAGGGTTGCAAGTCGATCAGAGGAAGGAGGGAATGTTTATTCATCAAACAAAGTATGTCTACGACATCTTAGAACGCTTCGGGATGGAGGGAACAAAGTTGACCGCTCATTTCAGCACGCCGATTCAAGTGAATCACAATTTCGGACCGGGTACTGAAAGTGATACCGATGTGGATCCGACGTTATATCGGGCCATGATTGGATCACTTATGAATTTAAGTGCTTCAAGACCTGATATTATGTTTGCTGTTTGCATTTGTGCTAGGTTTCAAGCTAATCCGAAAGAGATGCATATGAAAGCTGTGAAGCGGATTCTACGATACCTCAAGTCGAAACCGAAGCTGGGACTTTGGTATCACGCGGAGGGCGATCTGGAGTTGGAGGCGTTCACGAATTCAAACTACGGAGGATATAGCTTGACGCGCAAGTCAACAACTGGAGGTTGTCAGTTCCTAGGGGGGAGGCTCGTTTCCTGGCAATGCAAGAAACAGACTTCGGTAGCTGTGTCAACGTGCGAGGCCGAATATGTTGCTGCCAGTAGTTGCTGTTCACAGGTTTTGTGGATACAACAACAATTGCGGGACTACGGTTTGAGTTACACTCATACTCCCATTAGGATAGATAATCAGTCTACAATTGCTATAACTAATAACCCAGTTAAACACAGTAAAACAAAGCACATAGACATAAGACATCATTTTATACGTGATTGTGCTGAAAAGAACTTAATAAAGCTGGTAAAATGGCAACAGATGATAATAATGCAGATTTATTTAACAAAGCTTTTGATAAAAGACGTTTTGAGTATTTGATTCAAGTAAATGGAATGCGTAATCCAGAGTGAATTGACCTTAGTAGAATTTTTATTTCTTTTTATAGCAGTAGTCTTTCTTTCCTTTTATAGTAAGCTTACTAACTTAGGATAGTTTCCTTTTATAGTAAGTGTAGTAGCTTAGAATAGTTTCCTTTTATAGTAAGTTAGTAGGTTATTATACTTTCTTATTTTTACTTATGAAAAAAAAAGGGAGAAAATCATAAAAAGTTCAAAAAAAAAAGAGAATATCAGAAAAAGAGTTATGTCTTAGATGCATCGCTTCAAAGTGATGAAAATTAGCACAGTCTTTACAATCTCTAAGTGTTTAGCTTTCACACATAATACACCTAAAACTCTAAGTGTTATACATTATCTAGTTTGATATGTTGGTAGGCATAATACATATAGGGAGTCTCAAGGCTAATAAAATATTCAAGAAAAAGTCAGACGTGTCACTAACTTAGATGTATGACCAATTGGTCTAAATTTTTATGTTAGAGACATACAGACTTTGATTCTAAATGATGTATGCAAACTTTCTGGAGATGTATAGCAACATCAGATACATCTTAAAGAAATGGAAAGATTAGAAAAATCATGATATTGACGTAAGAGTCAAAACAAGTAACTCTGTTGTACGTGAGTACAGACCTGTTGCCTCTGTTTTGATTCGAGTTAGCAAGATAAGTCACTCTGTTGTACGTCAGTACAGACCTGTCACCGCTGTCTTGCTAGCTTTAAAAATAAACCTTAAGACAAACTAAGACACTCTGTTGTATGTGAATACATACCTGTGTCCGGTGTTTGCCTTTTAAAGAAAGTTTGCAAATACCAAAAAGTTATAATCATTGTGTGTATGCCTTGATCATAAAAGTATGTCTATGTATGAGTCACGTAAGATAATTTCATGATAAATAAAAAGGCCAAGGGATATTCCGAAATGTAACATGTTTAAAGGGAAAAATAATACCAACAATTGGCTAGAAGTATATGTCACGACAAACAATCAAAGGAATAAAAAATTCCTAAGTGTGAAAGTTTGAATACTGAAAGTGCGTATTTGACACCGCTATCTGATTGAACCTTTCTTTGACAATACTCGTCAAAAATATTCTGTTAAGTGTTAAGTATAGGTTGTAAATTTTTTAAATAATGTAGACTAGTCTAAGTTTAATTTTTGTTCACAATTTTAACTTTAATTTATTTTTATTTTTTACTTCATTATTAATTTTATTTTTACTTAGGAAAAAGGTCAAAATTTACTGAGTGTGCATTCCTAGTTGAATAAAATAAACACTGCGTGAAAATCTTGTGCTTAGGGTAAAAGATTTGGCATAGTTTATTCCGTTACACGAAAAGGTTGAAAAAGTTGAAAAAGTTGAATTTAATTCAAAGGTTTTCGAAATTTTCAAATTTTCAAAGTTAAATTTGAGTTTAACCAAAATCGAATATATATTCGAATTTGGCAGGTATCTCGAATTTACTGATAAATTCGAAAGTAGACAACAAACTCGAAGGTGGTTGATATAAATCGGTCAACAGTGACAAGTCATTATCACCTACTTTCGAATTTGAGCCTTTCGAGTTTACTGTGAGCGATTTCGAGTGTGTCTTCAAGTTTGCCGTTTTCGAGTTTCATACTATTTGTCGAGTTTTGTTCATTTGTGTTCGAGACTACTAACCAATCTAGGTATAATCAACTGTATTGTACAACATTTAGGTGGTTTTAGACTCCATTTGAGCCAAAATTAACGAATTTTGAGGTTTTAATGGTGGAAAGTTTGTATTTCAAAATAACAAACTTTGAACCGGTGAAACATCAAATTGATTACAAATATCTTTGATTAGTACCTATTAGGACTAATGGATGTATATTTCTAAGTCTAAATCGGTCTAAATCTTGGATTTTTGTTGTCATTCAAACCGACATATTCGAATTTGATCATGGTCTCGAATTTGATCATGGCTTCGAGTTTGTCATTAAACTCGAAGCAGTCAATAAATTCGAAACTATGGTTGTTTCGAACTTGTCATTCGAGTTTACCATTATATTCGAATTATTTGCATAAAATTAAAATCAAACTTGTAGAAATTCATATATGTTGGATTTTGTACTTATACAAGTTCAAAATAAAACAAATTTGAATTTAGACAAGTTTATGTCTATCTTAATAATTCTGATATTTTATATGCTTTATTGTGCAAACATGGCAGATAGAGTTTTTGTTCCAAAGCATAATATGGTCATTTCTCCGGACCATGAGATACCTGAGGCTCAAGCATACACCCAAATGGTTGATTTTTTGGTCGGTTCACGGAACTCTTATGCACTGTCGCACAACATTCAGATCGTAATCCCATATGTTAGAGAATTTTGGAATCATTTACAAGTCGACTGTACTGTTACTCCAACAGTACTGAGGACGAGGATTGCTGGACACCCTCTAGTGTTTTCAGCTGACGTGTTGCGTCGAGTGTTGCAGCTAGGCTCTCCAGAGCAAGAAAATGGGCCGATTGACTTCCCGTTAGCAATCAGGCAAGCTGCATTTGTAAGAATGGGATATAGTTTGGATGTGACTAAGTCCTCATACATGAAGAGTGGGCTGATAGGGCAATGGCGATACCTAGCTCACGTATTTTTGGTGTGTTTTGCTGCCAAGAAAGCAGGATTCGATTACATCGTATCGAAGATTCAGTCAGGGATGATAGCGCTGGTTTACAATCAAAGATTTAGCTACTCAGAGATGTTCTTTACAGAGTTTGCTTAACAAATAACAGCTCCAGACCAACAAAGATTTCTGTTATATCCGAGATTTTCTAATGATGTTGATAAGACACATCCTGCCGAACTTGCCGCCGCTTAACAATATTCAAAGTGTTGCAGTCATAGACAAAAGAATATTTGCAGATTGTTCAGCCCATAGAGGAAGGCTAGCTAGGCCAGTGGATGCACCACTTTTTGGTGCGGTGGTCGATCCAGATTTCCAAGTCGGTGAAGGTGCCAATTGGGCAGGGAAAGTTGATATTCCACAGCAGCCGCAACAACAACAGCAGCCGCAACAACAACAGCAGCCGCCAAGGCCTCAGCAACAAAGGAGGAGGCAACGCCAATCAGCGAGACAAACTCAGGCAGCTAGGCCTTCAACAAGTCAAGTACAGGAGCCAGTAGAAGCTAGTCCTGTAGTTGTTGAAGCTAGTACTTCAGCTGTAGCCCATGGAACTAATCAAAGGGCAGAAACATTAGAAGAGATATGGGCCTCTGGTCCGAATGTGAATGAGCAAATTACTGCTGAGCTTGTTGGGGAAATTCTGGAAACACCAGAACGGGAGGTCGACATTTTTAAGCAAATAGATGAGTATCAACCTGAGCCAGCAGGTGAAGCCGAGTCAACTTCAGAATCTAAATCAGAAGAAGAAGAAGAAATAGAAGTTGAGGCACCAAACACAGTGACCGAAGATCCGTCTATTCACATAGGCACATATGGATCGAGGTTAGTGGTGATAGTTGAAGAAACTACAAGGAAAAGAAGAGCTTCGAAGGAGTCAGATGACTCAGATTTTGAGGATGAAGATGTAGTTCCGTTGGTGCCCAGGAAAAGGGCCAAAAGGCATCGTTTCATGCAGGGAGCTTCTTCGGCCTCTGCTTCTGAGCCAGAAATACCTGAACCTCCACCTGTTCAAACAACCATTCCACCACCACCACCACCTGTTCAAGCATCCATCCCCTCACCAATCATTCCAACTCCCATCCAATCCATACCATCCACTTCATCAACCTTCATGGACAATCAAAGGTTTTCTGAGCTGAGGAGCAAGGTCGACTTCGAACAAGTCCAAATTTTTCATCTGACTAAGGCTCTCGGCGAAATACAAACGCATAATGCCAGTATAGAGAAAGAGAATGCTGAGTTGAAGAAATCAGTTGGAAAGATGGAAGAAGAAAACCTTGAGCTTAAAACTTTTGTTGCAGATCAAGCTGCAGAACTCAGAGCAATGAGGTCCCTTATTGAGCAGCTAATGAAAAATCTAAAAGCTCAGGGGGAGACAAGCTGTAGAGATGCTGAAGAGCAGCGAAGGGAAGGTGATGACGATGGCAGTGATCCCAATGCACCTGAACAGAATGAGCCAGTAGATTTTCCTGCTGCTCTATATGCTGAAGTTCAGGGGGAGCTTAGTCAAACTGGAGATGAATGAGGTCAGGCTGGTTCCTCAAAGACTTATGAAAGCGAAATGATAGACACCTTAAGAGATATTGAGGAAGAAGTAATGAATTTTGATTTTGAAGATGAAATGGAGGAGTTGGAGGAAGGGGAATTCGTACCGGAGGATGTAGTTGATTGGTGATCTGACGAGGAAGTGATAGAAGACGAGGACGATAATGTCAACGAAGTGATTATCAATTCACAGCCTATCACGGAGTTGTATGTGCGAGATAATCACAATGTGATTGATATAGATGAGATCAAGATAGCCTCGGTCGAAGATTCAGAACTTGAAAAAGCAGAAAAGGAGCCATCTAGGGCTGATTTAATGAATCTGTGGTTCAAGAAGGAAGAAAAGAAAGAAAAGCCGAAGATGAAGAAGAAGATGAGAATTCCAGGTGCTGGAAATCTCTCAGGGGGAATTATAAGCTTGTTCTTTGACCGAGAACTGCAACTATTTATTTTGAAAAGGAGAGTTGGTCTTCAATACTTGAGGCGAACACTGAAAGTATTCAATACACTGCCCAAGATTGAAGTGAAGGAGTTAGCATGGAAAGAATTGATCAATATCGGCGAGGACCCGTATGCTGAGGTTATGTTCAAGATAATAAGAAAGAGGGTCGTTGTGGAAAGTTTGAAAGACTTAAGCCGAGATCAGGAAAAAGTGTAGAGGATGAATCAAGGATAGATCCTCATACGGGAAGGCCTTGGGCCCATTTTGATTTATAAACCCGTGAAATGTTTGAAAAGGGTGCCTTTGAAATTGATGCCACAGAATAGTTTGAGTAACATGAAATGGTGGTACGTCGATAATGATACAGCTGAAGCAGTCATGAAAGATACACAGGACAAAGTGATTTTGAGAGTGTATGATCCACTGCACTTAATAAACCTATCGAAGGACGACCTGAAGAAGCTGCACGATCAACCTATCTTCTTTCACGAAGGATGGAGATCTGAAGCCAGGAAGTACCAGAAGGTAGTAAAGGTTTGTATAGATGCAGGGCTATATGCAGGTAGCAGTCTATATAGTTCTAGTACTTAACCAAAATGTAAATAGTTAGAAGCTATCGTCAATGGGGAGTCTGTTGGTACACCCTGTGTGACGATAGCAGTCTAAGTTGTATTAGCATTTTGCGTAGGTTCGTTCGTAGTCGTTCGTACAATGCCGTGGTAGTCTCCGTGTTCCGTGAGTGTGATATATCCGTCAAGCCGCTAACGAGGATTCTGCACTCGTTGGTGTGTGTCGCGTCTAGATAGATCCGTAGTTGCAAGACCTTACAGATGTTACAAATAGATCTCCTTGTCGAAGATCATGAAGAATTCCTATGATCTCAAAGATGATTGAGGTGTTGTCCTTGTTAGAGAAGGTCTCGTGAGCAGCATCCCAGATTTCTTTTGCCGTCTTGTAGTACATAAAATTTTCGCTTGTCTCACTCGTCATGGAATTGAGATGCCATGACATGACCATATTGTTTTCCACCTTCCATGTCTTGAATGATGGGCTGCGTTCATCAGGTTGAATTGCAGTTCCAGTAAGATATTTATCTTTTCCCTTATCGCAGAAGTAGATCATTACTGAATGAGACCACTGCTTAAAATTCTGGCCGTTAATTTTATGGCCAGTGAGAGGTGAGGTCTGGCTATCTTGTGATGCAGTAGTGCTAGCGTTAGTGGTACTGACAAAACCAACAGCATATTGAGGGAACTTGGCCATGTATGAAGATATTTTTGAGAATTGATCATTATGCTTTGATACCATAAAGAAGGGAAAAATAACAATATTTTTATTCTAATACTTGTTCAATATTCAGAGACTACAAAGCACACTATATATAAACTGATATTGGAATCTCTCACAGCTTAAGTTTTGGAACTAAAATTTCCCTAATTACAGAATTATAGAACAGATTATTTACTATCCTTATTTAGAATCCAAAATCCCTAGAGATTGGATCAATGATTTCTCCATGATTTTCTACAGGCTTTAACGAGTTTACAATTTTCCTATTCGGCTCTACTTGAGATTTCTTAACTCCATTCTTTCAGAGTTCATTGAGCAGTGTACAATACCGATGATAGGTGGTTTCCATAAGTTCACCGTCCTTTGCAAAGAACATGTCATAGTTCTTTAGAGCATTTTCCTCCCTCTGTTTAGCATTCCGGTTATTACCTTACACTTGACTCTAAATCTCTTCCTACATCTCACGAGAAGTCTTAAAACTATCAATGTTGATATATATATTTCATCTGAAACAGCCTGGATGATGAAAAAATGCACAATTCTATCAGCTTTCTTACGATTCAGCTGTTCCGATGTGAGAACGTCCTTTTCTTTAACTCCCAATCCAGGATCATCGTCGGGTGGAAGATCTTGATTGAAATTTGCTGGACCGTTGTAGATTTAGTCAAGGATGTCTTCTGCTAATCAATGTTGTTCAATGAAGTCTAGGAATAGGGACCACATTTGCCTTTCTACTTAAGGGATCAGCGACCACATTTGCCTTTCTAGGGTGGTACAAGATTTCACAGTCATAATCTTTTATCAACTCCATGGTTCGGCGTTGTCTCATATTAAAGTACATCTGATTGAATATATATTTTAAGCTTTTGTGGTCCATGTATAGCTAACATTTGGTGCCATACAGATAAGGCCTCCAATGTTTAAGACCAAAAGTTACAGCTGTTAACTCCAAGTCGTGTGTAGAGTAATCTTTTTCATGGTTCTTTAGCTGTCTCGAAGCGTATGCTATTACCTTTCCCCATTGCATTAACACAACTCCAAAACCCATGTCTGATGCATCATTATAGACTACAAAGTCTTCATTTCCTTTAGGTAGGGCCAACACTGGCGCTTCACTTGGGAATTTCTACAGAGTTTCAAAGGCCACATGTTGTTCTTCTTCCCAGATAAAAGTCGCGTTGTTACGTGTAAGCTTGGTGAGTGGCACCGGTGTTAGTGCATCCTATGTGACGATAGCAGTCTAAGTATAGACGATATTTTGTAATACTCAATTTGTTCGTAATTGCATATTAATACATGTTTGATATATGTTTGTTATATGTTTGATATATATGTTTGTTATATGTTTGATATATATGTTTGATATTGATTGTATGTATGTTTGAACTTAGTTGTAATTGATGTATTACAATAAGTTCAAAGATAAGTTCAAACATAAGTTCAAACATAAGTTCAAAGATAAGTTCAAAGGTAAGTTCAAAGTCACTGATTCGAACTTATGGAGGACAAGTTCGTGGGCCTTGGGCTTAGTCGAACTTGTCCTGAGCAAGTTCAAATCAGGGGTTATAATTAAGTGTTAATTCGTTTTAATTGACAACTTTTGCTGACTTTGGCAGAGAATTAGAGCTGTGGGCGATTACGAACATACAATCGATTTTGTGTGTGTTCTTGGAGAGAATCACGTGTCGAGGCGTTCTAGTGTGCGTCTATCATCGTGTGTCTCTCCGTGTTCAGTGTGCGTGATCATTCCGTCAAACCGCTAACGAGGATTCCGCACTTGTTGGACGGCGTCGCGTTAAGATAGGATCCGTAGGAAGGCGACCTTACAAGTGGTATCAGAGCCATAAGGGTATTCTTAGTGTTCTTCGTGTTCATAAACAACAACCGTGGTTTCTTGGCGTTTTGGATGGGAAAAATTACAATTTTGTTTAGTTTTTCGAGTTATACAAGCAAGATAACGGGGAAAAGTCTACATTGGTTCATATTTTTGGTCGAAATCATTGTGAGGGAAATTCGAGAGTTCGAAAGGGAAGGACCGAGATGCTGAAACAGCAGTTCGCTATTTTCAAAGCATTGAAAAACGAAAACCTGGATAAGAAAATCATAAGGTTCTATCATTTATTGACGGAGTTGGATAATCACGAAGTCGAGTATCGTGAACTCGAGAAGATAGAGAAACTTATTGATGCTTTACCAGCGAAGTGGGAGATGTACATAGCACTCATAAAGCATGATGAAGAAAAATTCGAAAGTCTTACTCTCGAGGGAGTTATTGGTACGCTGAGGGCTTACAACTTTCAGTTAGTTAAGAAGGAGAGGGAATATGACCAAGTCCAAGATCCAGATATGTATTTTGGAAAGTCCAAACCTTCGATCGCGAGTACACTAAAAACAACTACAGCTTTCTTCACGGGTGAAGCGTCTATTCCAGTAGACGTAGAAGACACAGGCAGTAGGGCTTTCTTAGGGAATTCTAAACCGGAAGAGAAACCGACTCACTCAGCATCTACTTCTCAACAGTACACAAAGATGCCTATGAGTGCACAATCAGCCGAATCTCATCTAAATCTTTTGGCTTCGTTTATTGCAGCATATGGAAATTGTGTACAAGGAAAAATCAACGATCCTGCGTTATGGGAAGAGGACTATGATCAGGTGGATCCTGATGATTTGGAAGAAATGGATCTTCAATGGCAACTGGCCATGGTGACTCAAAGGGTCAAAAGATTCATAAAACGAACTGGCAGAAATCTGAACATTAGCAACAATAAAATTGGGTTCGACAAATCCAAGGTTAAGTGTTATAATTGCCAGGGATTAGGACACTTTGCTCGAGAGTGTCAACGACCCAAGGTTGAAAACTATCAGAATTAATCTCAGGGAAGATATCAATCTGCTAGTTCGGGTAATCAAGCGAACATCGCTGGTCTGTTAACAAACGTATCATTGGACAGATAGCTCGATGGGACGTATGATTGGAGTTCACATCCAGAGTCTAATGCTAGAGCCTTCATGGCTGAAGTGACAGAGACTGGGGATGTCGGAGCAGAGGATGTATCAGAGGACAATGTAAGGTCTTGACTCTACAGATCAATCTAGACGCGACACCGTCAACGAGTGCGGAATCCTCGTTAACGGCTTGACGGAAACAACTCTCACTCGGAACACGGAGACTATCACAACGCCGCACGAACGACGACGAACGCACCTACGAACTGATTCTCTCCAAAACAACACTAATATTGCTGATAAACTCAAAATCGCCCTTTTACTTAATCTCTCTCGAATTCTGCAAAAGTCCCCTAATCATTCGAGTCTATCCATAATTATAGAGGACCATTCGAGTTTGTCATGGGCCAAACTCGAATCAGGCCCATGGCCCATTCGAGTTTGTCCCCCTTGACATTCTCGAATCTGCCTCACAAAGCACATTCGAATCTACCATAGATTCGAATGTCATTTAATCATAAATTCGAATTTATTCTAAATTCGACTTTCACACATTAAACTTATATTTGAACTTACGATTTAACTTATGTTTGATTTTATCTTTGAACTTTATATTTGAACTTCCTGTAGTTCGTTACATCAAGTTCAACCATACAATCAATAACTATCAAACATATATAAACACTTATATCAAATACTCGTTAATATTCAATGTTTTGCAGTATTACTTAAACCAAAATGCTAATCCACTTAGACTGCTATCGTCACACAGGATGTACCAACAGACTCCCCCTTGACGATAGCTTCTAACAATTTACACATTTGATTAAGTACTTTGTTTATTTATTTAAACTGCTACCAGCATACAAACCTTTCTCGATACATACTTTAACTACATTTTCATATTTCCTAGCCTCACTATCCATATGAGCGTCGCTTGAGATTCTATGAGCATGAGGCACTTGTAGGTCATCTTTAGAAAGGTTTACAAGGTGAAGGGGATCGTAGACTCTAAGAATCACTTTTTCTTCAAAGTCCTCCATCACAGCTTCTCCTGTCTCACTTTCCACATACCACCAATTTAGATTTTTCATGACGTCCTGTGGCATTGGCTTGAGAGGAACCTTTCTCAGACATCTAACTGGTTTGTATTGTATTTTCATCCATGGACTACCAGTTAGAGGGTCAATTCGAGTATGGTCCATTACTCGTTTACCTACTCTTGGATTGAGCTGTTCGAACTTCCTAGACCTCCCTTCTTTTCTTATGATGTTTTCGATTATTTCAGCATAAGGGTCGTTGCCGATGTTGATAAGATCCTTCCATGCTAACGCTTTTATTTCAATCTTTGGCAAGGAATTGAACACCTTCAGAGTTCTTCTGAGATATTGGAGACCATCTTTTCGTTTGATGATGAATAGCTGCAATTCCCGATCAAAGAACCAGCTCAAAATATTTCCTGATAGCTCTCCAGCACCCGGCACACGTATCTTCTTTTTCAGCTCCAACTCTCTTTTCTCTGCCCTAAACCATAGATTTCTTTTTTCTTCGTTGGTAAGTTCTCTGGCAGGTTCTTCACTTGCTGATTCAACAATTAAAGCAGCTTTTACCACTTCTATGTCAATCCTATGATTTTCTCCCGTTACGTATGTATCTGTGATGGGGTTTTGTTGAACAATGATCTCATTTGCTTCATCATCTTCATCAACACAAACTTCATCATCAGATTTCCAATCTGTTACGTCTTCCGGCACAAATTCTCCTTCTTCTAACTCCTCCATTTCGTCCTCGAAATCAAAGCCAAAGTCCATAGGGTCTTCATCGATATCCATTAGCGCTTCAATCATGTCATGTATTTCCGACTCTGTGGCTTTTGAGGAACTGGCTTCACCTCCCGCAGCTTCTGACTGTCCCGGCTCCCACTGAATCTCAGCTTGTTGAGCAGCAGAAAAATCTATTGGCTCATTATCTCTTTGAGCACTGGGATCATTGCCGTCATCATCTCCATCCCTGGGCGGCTCTTCCTGATCTCGGCAACTTGTCTCCCCCTGAGCCTTTAGGTTTTTCAACAATTGCTCAATAAGGGAGCGCATTGACAGTATCTCAGCCGATTGATCGAAAACAAAGGTTTTGAGCTCTAAGTTTTCTTCCTGAATCTTGTCCACAACTTTCTTCAATTCAACATTCTTGTTGTCTATTTTTCTATTATGAGCTTGAATTTCACCGAGAGCTGTAGTTAGACCAAATATTTGGACTTGCTGGAAGTCGACTTTGCTCTTCAGCGCAGAAAACCGTTGATTTTTCGTGAACGTAGATGAAGTGGATGGTATGGATTGTAAGGGAGTTGGCCTGATTGGAGAAGGAATGTATGGTTCAACAGGTGGTGGTGGTGGTGGAATGGTTGTTTGAGCAGGTGTAGGTGAAGGTATTTCTGGCTGGGAAGCAGAGGCCGAGGAAGCTCCCTGCATGAACCTATGGCGTTTGGCCCGTTGCCTATGTACCAAAGGTGCTATCTCTTCTTCTTCATAATCTGAGTCTTCTGACTCCTCTGAAGCTCGTCTCCTCCTACCTGCTTCCTCAGTCACAACTAAACGAGAGCCATATGTCCTTATTTGGAAGGATGAATCTTGGGTTACAGTCTCCGGAGCCTCAACCTCTATCTCTTCCATTTCTTCAGACTCAGAGGTTGAAATGTCTTCGTCCTGAGTCTCTAGTTGATACTCATCAATTTCCCTGAGAACATCAAGTTCTCCTTCCGGAGGTTCCAATAAATCTCCAATGAGTTCAGCAGTTATTTCCTCATTAGCATGTGGACCAGCTGCCCAAATCTCTTGCAGCGTTTGATATGTCTGATCAGTTGTCGGAACAGATACCTGTGGTGCAGTCGAAGGGCCAGCCTCATCCGGCTCTTGAGTTTGACTCGTAGAAGGCCTATCTACCTGAATTTGACTCGCGGAAGGCCTCTGTCTTCTCCTCTGTTGTTGAGGGCGTGGTTGTTGCTGTCGTTGTTGCTGTGGCTGTTGCTGTTGAACTTGCACCTCTCCTGCCCAATTGGCATCTTCAGGGGCAACAAAGTTCGGGTCGATTAAAGCACCAAACAAAGGTCCCTCCACTAGGATAGCCAACCTTCCTCGATGAGCCGAACAATCAGCAAATATATGTTTATCAATTACCGCAACACTTTGAATCTCATTTTGCTGTGGCAGATTGGGCAAGAAGTGCCTGATTAGCATCATCACGAAGCGAGGGTAAAGCAGAAATCTTTGCTGCTCCGGAGCCGTTATCTGATGAACGAACTCTGAGAAGAACATCTCTGAAAAACTAAACTTTTGATTATAGACCAACGCGATCATCCCCGATTGGATCTTCGAAACTATATAATCAAACCCAGCTTTCTTTGCAGCGAAACAGACCATGAAGACATGCGCTAAATATCGCCATTGGCCAATTAGCCCACTCTTCATATATGATGACTTAGTAACATCCAGACTATATCCCATTCGAACAAAGGCAGCCTGCCTGATTGATAGTTGGAAATCAATAGCCCCATCTTCCTGCTCCTGAGTCCCTAATTGAAGCACTTGACGAAGAATATCCGCTAAAAATACCAAAGGATTACCAGCAATCCTTGTTCTCAGAACTGTCGGAGTGACAGTGCAATCTACTTGCAAATGTTCATAGAATTGTCGCACGTAAGGAATGACAATTTGGATATTGTGCGATAGCGCATACGAGATCCTGGACTCCACCAAGAAATCCACCATCTGGCGGAAGGCTTGCGCTTCAGGAATATCATGGTCAGGAGAAATGACCATGTTATGCTTTGGAACAAATATTCTATCCGCCATGTCTGCACAATGTAAAATAAAATATTAGAATTCTTAAAAATGAATAAACTTGTTTAAATTCAAATTTGTTTTATTTTGAACTAGTATAAGGCCAAAATCCAACACTTATGAATTTCTACAAGTTTAATTAAAACTTAAATTAAATAATTCAATTATAATGACAAACTCGAGCATCAGATTCGAATGAACATCAATTCGAGTTTGATGACCCATTCGAGTTTAATGACATATTCGAGTTTACTGACAAACTCGAGACTAGCCATGAACAGACTCGAAGGAGTCGACCACCATCATCACAAAAATCCATGATTTTAACCATTGTAGACTCAGAAAATCACATCTTTTAGTCCTACTAGGTTCTAATCAATGAAATTTGTAGTTAATTTGACTTTTCACCGGTTCAAAGTTTGTAATTTTGAAAAACACACTTTCTACCAATAAAACTTCAAAATCCAATGATTTTGGCCTAAATGGAGTATAAAACTACCTAAATCTTGTACAAAACACTTGGTTATACCTAGATCTACAGGTAGTATCGAACCCAAACGATCAGAAACTCGACAAATAGTAGGTGTATGAAAACGGCAAACTCGAGAATAGGTTCGAAGTCGCGATAACAAAGTCGAAGATATAAATTCGAAGACAGGTGAAGTTAATGAACATCACTGTTGACCTGTTTATACCAACAAGATTCGATTTTAATGCCATTTTCGAATCTACTGACAGATTCGAGCCTGCCTTATTCGTGTTTAGCTTAAACTCGAATTCACCCTGAAACTTTGAAAATTTCAAAAATTTTTGAAATAAATTCAACTTTTTCAACCTTTTCAACCTTATCGTGTAACGGAATAAACTATGCCAAATGTTTTACCCTAAGCACAAGATTTTCACGTAATGTTTATTTTATTCAACTATAAATGCACCCTCAGTAATTTTTGACCTTTTTCCTAAGTAAAATTAAAAATAAAATAGAATAAAGAAAAATAAAAATAAAATAAAACTAAAATAAAGATAAAATTAAATTAAAATAAAATTATAATTTTGAACAAAAATTAAACTTAGACTAAACTACATAATTATTTAAGATTACTACCTATACTAAACACTAATCAAAATATTTTTGACGAGCATAGTCAAAGAAATGTTCAATCAGATAGCGGTGTCAGATACGCACTTTCAGTATCTAAACTTCCACACTTATGAATTTTTGATCCCTTTGATTGTTTGGCGTGCCATACCTTTCTAGCCGATTGTTGGTATTTACCCCTTTAAACATGCTACATTTCGGAATATCCCTTGGCATTTTCATTTATCATGAAATTATCTCACGTGACTCAGACATAGACATACTTTTATGATCAAGGCATACAGACAATGATTCTAACTTTTTGGTATTTGAAAACTTTCTTTAAAAGACAAACATCGGACACAGGTCTGTATTTACATACAACAAAGTGTCTTAGTTTGACTTAAGGTTTATTTTTAAAGCTAGCAAGACAGCAGTGACAGGTCTGTACCGACGTACAACAAAGCGACTTATCCTGCTAACCCGAATCAAAACAGAGGCAACAGGTCTGTACTTACGTACAACAGAGTTACATGTTTTTGACTCTCAATTCCTTATGATTTTTCTATGCTTGCCATTTTAAAATGTATTTGATGTTGCTATACATCCCTAGAAAGTTTGCATACCTCATTTAGACTCAAAGTTTGTATGTCTCGTACATAAAAATTAAGACCGATTGGTCATACATCTAAGTTAGTGACACGTTCGACTTTTTCTTGAATATTTTATTAGCCTTGGGACTCCCTATATGTATTATGCCTACCAACACATCAAACTAAAATAAAGTATAACACTTAGAATTTTAGGTGCATTATGTGTGAAAGCCTAAACACTTAGAGTTTGTAACGACTGTGCTAGTTTTCGTCACTTTGAACCTATGCATCTAAGGCTTAACTCCTTTTCTGATATTCTCTTTTTTTGAATTTTTTTATGGTTTTCTCTTTTTCTTTTGTTTTTCATAAGGAATAGCAAGAAAATAATATAAACTACTAACTTACTAAAAATAGAAACTATCCTAATTTAGCAAACATACTATAAAAAGAAAGAAAAACTATAGCTATAAACGGAAATAAAAATTCTATTAAGGTCAATTTACTCTGGGTTGCGCATTCCATTTATTTGAATCAAATATTCAAACCGTGACTTATCAAAGGCTTTGGTAAATAAATCAGCATTATTATCGTCCGTTGCCACTTTTACCAACTTGATTAAGTTCTTTTCAGCACAATCACGTATAAAATGATGTCTTATGTCTATGTGCTTTGTTTTATTGTGTTTAACTGGATTATTTGTTATAGCAATTGTAGATTGGTTATCTATCCTAATAGGAGTTTGAGTATAAGCCAAACCGTAATCCCACAATTGTTGTTGTATCTACAGAACCTGTGAACAGCAACTACCAGCAGCAACATACTCGGCCTCGCACGTTGACACGGCTACCGTCGTCTGTTTCTTGCTTTGCCAGGAAACCAGTCTCCCTCCAAGGAATTGACAACCTCCAGTTGTTGACTTGCGCGTCAAGCTGCATCCTCCGTCTGAATCCGTGAATGCCTCCGATTCCAGATCTCCCTCCGCGTGATACCAAAGTCCCAGCTTCGGTTTTCATTTGAGGTATCGTAGAATCCGCTTCACAGCTTTCATGTGCATCTCCTTCGGATTAGCTTGAAACCTAGCACAAATACACACAACAAACATAATGTCAGGTCTTGAAGCAGTTAAGTACATAAGTGATCCAATCATGGCCAGATATAACGTCGGATCCACATCAGTATCACTCTCAGTACCCGGTCCGAGATTGTGATTCACTTGAATCGGTGTGCTGAAGTGAGCTGTCAGTTTCGTCCCTTCCATTCCGAAGCGTTCTAATATGTCGTAGACATACTTTGTCTGATGGATAAACATCCCTTCCTTCTTCTGGTCAACTTGCAACCCCAAAAAGAAATTCAACTCACCCATTGCACTCATCTCGAATTTCGACTTCATGACCTTCTCAAAATCCTTGCACATTTGCTCGTCAGATGATCCAAAGATGATATCATCGACGTACACTTGTACCAGGATGAAGTGTTCTCCCTTTCTCTTTACGAACAGCGTACTATCTATCCTACCTCTTTCAAACCCATTCTCTAACAGATTGTTGGACAGAGTCTCGTACCACGCCCTTGGTACTTGATGCAATCCATACAGAGCCTTATCTAACTGATATACTCTATCTGGATATTTTGGATCTGTAAATCCGGGCGGCTGTTCTACATACACCAGCTCCTTCACTTTCCCATAGAGGAAAGAACTCTTAACATCTAGTTGATATACCTTAAAGCCCTTGAAGGAAGCAAAAGCCAGAAACAAACGAATTGCTTCCAACCTTGCTACTGGCGCAAACAACTCATTGTAATCGATTCCCTCCTCTTGGTTGAAACCCTTTACAACTAACCTAGCTTTGTTGCGAGTGACAATACCTCGATCGTCTCTTTTGCACTTAAAAACCCATTTGGTTCCTATTGCTATTTCCCCTCGAGGTAATGGAACTAACTCCCACACTCCTAGTTTCCTAAATTGAGAGAGTTCTTCCTGCATTGCTTCAACCCAGGAGCCTTTAGTGCCATTTGCACATTTTTCGGCTCTACTTGCGAGATGAAACAAGAATAGAGGCAGGTATGATAGGCCTCGGAGATATTTATCATCGACAACAACACAGTGTTGTTATTTAAACTACTCCTAGTTCTCACACCTTCACTAGGATTTCCTATGATGCTTTCTATAGGATGGTTCTTGTTGATCCTAGATGTCCCTATCTCGTCAACTCTCAGATTATCTCCTAAGTTAGATCCTATTTCACCTAATGGGGGAACAACCTCAGATTCCACATTTTCCTCCTCGTGGACAGTTTCCTCAGAGTTGGAATTTGTTGTCTGAGTTTGATTCTCAGTTGAAGGTGCTTCTGAATCCGTAACTTCTGGAGATCCATCTTCAGCTGAAGTAGGCTCGGATGTGGATTGAAAAGTAGTCCTCGGAAAGGTATGACCTTCGTAATTCAGATTCAACGTCGCCATGTCCTTTTTGATGGTACCTGCATTTTCATCCAAAGGAATGTTAAATGACTCAAACAATTTATCATAGTCAAATATCCATTCCGGACCTGTTTGGTGTTCATGTGTATAACTTGTGACTTCAATGTTATACACAATCTCTACAGTATCATTAGTTTTGTTAAAAACCCGTTTGTTTGGTGAGTTCGGCACATAACCTAGGAAGTATCCTTCGTCAGCCTTTTCACCAAGCTTAGGTTGATGTTTAGTTCGCAATAAAGTACATGGTACCCCAAACGGTTCGAAGCCAGTTAAATTAGGTGGCCGTTTATTCAAAATTTCATAACAGGTTTTGTTCAAAGATTTGACTGTAAGGACTCGGTTTAAAATATGGCACGCGGTATTTACTGCCTCCCCCCAAAACATGGTAGGAAGCTTTGAATCCGAAAGCATAGTCCTTGCAGCCTCAATAAATGTCCTGTTCTTTCTTTTGGCCACCCCATTTTGTTTTGGCTCATAGGGTGCACTAAATTGATGCACTATCCCCTTTGATAGGCAATATACACCAATTACAGTGTTTTTAAATTCAGTTCCATTATCACTACGAATCCTTTTAACCCTTGTTCCATAGGAATTCTCCACTTGGTCTAAGAACCCGATAAGCTTGGAAGCCGTCTCGTCCTTTGTACCTAAAAAGAAAACCCAAGAAAATCGTGAGTAATCGTCAGTGATAACTAAACAATACCAACTACCTCCTATACTCCTTTTGTTGATTGGTCCGAAGAGATCCATATGCAACAAATCGAATGTAGAGGTTATGGAATTCTGAGTCTTGGACTTGTGTGCCTTCTTATGTTGTTTGCCCTTCTTGCAAGGTAGACACTTATCCTCGAACTGGAAACTCTTCATAGGCACACCTTGCACCAAACCATTTTTGGTAATATAATTCATCTTTCTCAGGTGCAAGTGTGCCATGCGTGTGTGCCACAAAACCGACTCAGTCTCCGAAGCTTTAGATAACAAGCAGATTGGACCCTTCGAAGATTCAGGCTTGTTCATGTCGAGCATATACAAGTCGTTCTTCCTTGGAGCCCTCATCAATATCCACTCTTCAGGTATCTTGAACCCCGGTTTTATCACCAACGCCTCAGTATCAGTGAACAACACTGAATTCTTCCTATCACAGATTTGAGATACACTAATGAGATTATGAACCAGTTTATCAACGTGATAAACTTGATCCAATGTAATCGTCCCATTTGTGACTTCTCCAGTACCAGTGATGGTTCCTCCCTTGTTTCCCGCGAATGATACAAATCCCCGATTCCCACCCTTGAAGTCTTTGAGTAGACTTCTTTCCCCTGTCATGTGCCTGGAGCACCCACTGTCGACGAACCATTTGTTGTTTAGACCTGTGGTTATCTCCTGCACATGAAGGAAAATAGGTTAGTTATCACGGGGAACCCAAGCCATAACTTACTTGGTTATACCATTCTCGTCCACATATTTAAACTCTTTCAAATACCCATTTCGCCTTTCAGGTGACTTGGGTCGTTGAACTGGAGTTTGTTGTGGTGCCGAGTGATTTAAGTTCACTCTTTGCCTTTGAGTATGCAGTTGTTGTGGAGCTCTTGAATAATTACGATTATATTGCATTTCTGATTGATATCCCTGAGCTCTACCCGGTGTGTGATATCTAACAGGAGTGTGTGACCTAACCAGAGTGTATGCTCTGCTAGGTGTTGTGCTCCTATATTGTTGCTGTGGTCCAGACCTAGATTGATTAACGACTCGATTCGGTGAATTAGTCCTAATTACTTCTTTTGGTCCACTTTGCACCGGTATTTGTTTCACAGCCGATTTGGTGTAGCCTGCACAGTTTTCCCGGTACTCTGAGAACTACTGGTGCTCGCCACACTTGTTGAAGGCTTAGCTTGTTCTGGCTTCCCTGTCTTAGGTGTAGTGTCAACTTTCCTATGCGGACAGTTAGAAGCAACATGCCCCCTCTCGTGACATCTAAAGCATGACATCTTGTCAATAGACTTCTTGTGTGAGCCCTTTGACTTTTGTGTGTCACTAGTGTCTGCTTCTTTTTTTGCATCTATAGTGACTGGGTCATCATCCTGATCATTAAAATCAATTTTTTGTTCTCCTACAGGTGTTTCACTAGAGGAAGACACAAATTTGACTTTCTTAATCTTGACAGTTGTATCAGTCACCTTAGGTGTATTTTCTTTTGCTGGCTCAGACACTGGTGCAGGTTTTTCCTCTAAGTCTACTGATTTCTCAGTTCTCTCCTGAGGTTGAGGCACGTAGTTGTCATTAAAAGGTGGACGAATCTCATGAAATCCTAAACCTACAGGTTTTTTAGATTGGCGTTGAGCATCCAAAACTTTCCCTAGGTTCAGACTTGAGTTCCTAAACTTCTATAGCTTACTATTGGCCTCAGCTACCTTCACCTTAGTTTCAGCTAGCTCTAATTCTTTGATCTTAAGATCTTTGGTCAAGGCTTCTACATGCTCATACATCAGTTCTAATCTAACACACTGCTCACTCAGCTTGTCTTTTAGAACTATTACATCTTGAGCATCAGCCTTAAGTTTATCCCTAAGATCTTGCTTAATATCAATCAGGCTAGCATTATCTGATTTCAGTGATTCATTTAGAGCAGATATATTTTTATGTGATTCTAGTACTAAGTTTAACCTATCGTTAGTAGTAGCACATAAAACACATAATTCCTGTAAAAGAGAGAAAGTCAAACTTACCTTTGTATGATCTGATTCAATGTTGGCCATTTGAGCGGCAAACTCCAGAAGCGTCTGATCATTCGACTTCTCCACCCACATCGGACTGCTTTCTTGTTGACTGCTGACCCGTGTGTTCTGCTCTTCCCCTTCACATCCACTCTCAGTAACTTCAGCCATAAAGGCTCTAGAGTTAGATTCCGGATGTGAGCTCCAGTTGTAAGTACCGTCAAGCTGTCTGTCTGATGTGACGTTAGATAACAGACCAGCTATGTTTGCTTGACTGGATGATGAACTCGGAAGATATCTCTGTTGAGATGGGTTCTGAAACGGTCCTTGATTCTGATTCTGCCCTTGGTAATTATCTACCTTCGGTCTCTGACACTCTCTGGCGAAGTGTCCTAAGCCCTGACAGTTGTAGCATTTGACCTTGGTCTTATCAAAGCCAATCCCCTTATTATTCAAACTCAAATTTCTTCCCGTGCGTTTGATGAATCGTTTAACCCGTTGGGTTACCATGGCTAGTTGCCATATGAGATCCATCTCCTCAAGGTCGTCAGGGTCTACCTGATCATAATCTTCATCCCAGAGTGCAGGATCATTTATTTTTTCCTGAACGCAGTTCCCATATGTGGCCACAAAAGAAGCCAATAAATTCAAATGTTCTTCGGCCGATTTAGCGCTCATGGGCATCTTAGAGTAGCCCTGAGATGTTGACGCCTGTGTTGCCTAATGTTGCTGTTCTTCCGGTCTTCCAAACCCTAAGAAAGCTCTATTCTGTGCGTCTTCCGGCTCTGCTGGTGACGATGTTTCTCCGGTGAAGAAGGCTGTAGCAGTCTTCATATCAGCTGCCACTCAAGGTTTTGATTTTCCAAAATACATGGCTGGATTTTGGACTTGTTCAAAATCCGTTTCGGCCTTCAGTAGCTCGAAATGATATGCCCTCAGCGTTCCCACTACATCCTCCAGAGATTGAGTATAGTACTTATCTTCATCTAGCTTAATCATAGCCACGTACATCGCCCATTTGGCTGGTAAGGAATTTAGAAGCTTATTATTCTTTTCTGTGTCGCTATACTCAATACCGTGACTTTCCAGTTCTGTCAGCAGATGATAAAAGCGGGTGATGGTATCGTCCAGCTTCTCATCCTTCAAAACCCTGAAAATCGCAAATTGCTGTTTCAACAACTCCATACGCTTCCGCCGAACCCTCGGATTACCCTCACACCTCTTTTCCAGCGTCTCCCAAAGCTACTTCGATGTTTTTTGATTGCGGAATGTGTGCAGTATGTCCTGAGGCAACGCCATTCGTATGATAGCAAAAGCGCGGTTTTCAGCTTCAAACAGCTTCTTGTCATCGTCCTTCATTTTCGAATACGTGACAACCTTCTGTCGTCCCTCTATCTCAGCGGTCGGTGGAATATATCCCTCGTCGATACATATCCACAGACGCATGTCGTTGAAGCGCACAAAGTCGGCAAACCGATCTTTCCACCAGTAATAGTCTTCAAGCTTCATCAGCTTAGGCGGAGAATTAGCTTTCCCGACCTCATGATCCATTTCTAGAAACCGTTGCAAATTTGTCATTGTTTCAAAGGTAATTGATTCTGAACTTAATTAATTTAATTCGAAATTAATTTAAAGTAATTCTTTCGAATTTAGGTAAATTCGAATATAATTAAGTTTAAACTAATTTGGGATTAAATTCAATTTAAATTCTTAAATTCAATTAAATTCGAAATAGGTGACAAATTCGAAGGTTTTCAAACTCGAAAGTCCAAGCAAATTCGAATAACAGACAATATCGAACCCCAGTCAAAGTCGAAGCCCCTTCTCGACTTTAGTCCAAACTCAAATCAAACTCGAACACTCTAAATTCGAAACACTCTTTAGCAAACTCGAAAGGAGCGTATATTTGGTCAGACTCGAAAATGAGCAAAACCCTAATGACTCCTAACAGATTCGAGCACTGGAAACTTGAGAAATGGCTAATACCTTGATTTTTTAATGTTTTGCAGATTAAATCAATATTTTTACAAAGAAAAATATAGATTTCGATCAAAAACGTGAAAAACAACAAAGTATTTCCCGGATCCCAAGTTGTTAAGCTCGAAAAACACCAAAACTTGAGAGAATAACCGTCCAAAAGCATCAAGAAACCTAGGATGAACACGAAGAACACCCCTTAGGCTCTGATACCACTTGTAAGGTCTTGACTCTACAGATCTATCTAGACGCGACACCGTCAACGAGTGTGGAATCCTCGTTAACGGCTTGACGGAAACAACTCTCACTCGAAACACGGAGACTATGACAAAGCTGCACGAACGACGACGAACGCACCTACGAACTGATTCTCTCCGAAACAACACTAATATTGCTGATAAACTCGAAATCGCCCTTTTGCTTAATCTCTCTCGAATTCTGCAAAAGTCCCCTAATCATTCGAGTCTATCCATAATTATAGAGGACCATTCGAGTTTGTCATGGGCCAAACTCGAATCAGGCACAAGGCCCATTCGAGTTTGTCCCCCTTGACATTCTCGAATCTGCCTCACAAAGCACATTCGAATCTACCATAGATTCGAATGTCATTTAATCATAAATTCGAATTTATTCTAAATTCGACTTTCACACATTAAACTTATATTTGAACTTAGGATTTAACTTATGTTTGATTTTATCTTTGAACTTTATGTTTGAACTTCCTGTAATTCGTTACATCAAGTTCAACCATACAATCAATAACTATCAAACATATATAAACACTTATATCAAATACTCGTTAATATTCAATGTTTTGCAGTATTACTTAAACCAAAATGCTAATCCACTTAGACTGCTATTGTCAGACAGGATGTACCAACAGACAACAAAACAGAATGATACAAGTCCTATGTTGGTGGAGAAGTTAGACAATCAGACCATCCTGGAGTTTGCCGTGCAGATGACTAACGTGGAATCTGATCATACAAATGTAATTCTGAACTTTTCTACTTTCCGTGATTTATGTGTTTTATGTGCTACTTCTGATGATAGATTGAATTTAGTTCTAGAAACACATAACAATTTAACTGATCAAATTGAATCCTTAAAATCAGATAATGCTAGCCTCCTAGATATTAAAGAAGATCTTAGGAATAAGCTGAAAGCAGATGCTCAAGATGTAATAGTTCTAAAAGACAAACTAAGTGAGCAGTGTGTCAGGATAGAACTTATGTATGAGCATGTTGAGGCTTTAACCAAAGAACTTACTATTAAAGAGGTCGAGCTAGCTGAATCAAAGGTTAAAGTTGCAGAGGTAAATAGTAAGTTAGAAAAGTTTAGGAACTCTTCACTGAATCTAGGGAAAATCTTAGATGCACAGCGTCAGTCTAAGAAACTAGTAGGTTTAGGTTATGAAGAGAGTCCTCCACCTTTCAACGATAATTATGTGCCTCAGCCTCAGGATAAAACTGATAAACCAGTTGAGTCAGAGGTAGCACGTGCAACTGTATCTGAATCTGATAAGGATAAATCAACTAAGGTGACTAACACTAATGCTTAGATTAAGAAAGTCAAGTTTGTGCAGTCTTCTAGTGACAAAATTCTAGGAGAAGCTAAACCTGAAGTTAGTAATCAGAAAGAGGAAGTAGTCACGGTAGTTGAGAAGAAAGAAACTGACACTAGTGAGAGACCAAAGTCAAAGGGCACACATAAGAAGTCAATTGATAAGATGTCTTGTTTTAGATGTCATGAAAGGGGACATGTTGCGTCTAGCTGTCCATACAAGAAGGTAGAGTCTACACCTATTGTTGGAAAGGCTGAACAACATAAACCCTCATCAAGTGTAGCTAGCACAAGTGGTTCTAATAACACTGAGAAGATTGTGAATGCCACACCAAAGACTGCAGTTAGACAAATACCGGTGTCGGTTAGACCAAATGAAGTGGTTAGGACTAATTCACTGAATAGAGTCCTAATCAATCTAGGTAAGGACCTCAACAAGTTTATAGGAGTACAACACCTAGAAGAGCTTACACTCCGGTTAGGTCTCACATTCCTCAAAGACATCAAACACCAGGTAGAGCCAAGGGATATCAATCTGAAATGCCTTACAATAAAAATTAATCAAGGGCTCAATAGCAAATGCCAACCCAAAGGCCAAGAGTGAATTTAAATCACTCAGCTCCACAACAGGTTCTCAATCAAACACCCAAGACACCCGAAAGGAGAGATGGGTATTTGAAGGAGTTCACGTATGTGGATGAGAACGGTATTACCAAGTCAGTCATGGCTTGGGTTCCCCGTGATAACTAACTTGTTTTATTTCATGTGCAGGAGCTAACTACAGGTCTCAACAACAAGTGGTTAATCGACAGTGGTTGCTCTAGGCACATGACTGGGGAAAGAAGTCTACTCACAGACTTCAAGGGAGGGAACAAGGGATTCGTATCATTTGCTGGGAATAAGGGAGGGAATATCACTAGAACAGGAGTGATCACTAATGGGACTATCACACTTGATCAAGTTTATCATGTTGGTAGACTTGCTCACAATCTCATTAGTGTCTCTCAGATCTGTGATAAGAAGAACTCAGTTTTGTTTACTGATACTGAAGCGTTAGTGCTGAAACCGGGATTCAAAATTCCTGAAGAGTGGAATATGATGAGAGCCCCAAGGAAGAATGATTTGTACATGCTGGACATGAACATCTCAGATTCATTAATGGGAACAATCTGTCTGTTATCTAAAGCTTCAGAGACCGAATCAGTCTTATGGTACAGAAGCATGGCACACTTGCACCTGAGGAAAATTAACTACATCACTAAACATGGACTGGTGCATGGTGTCCCGATGAAGAGTTTTCAATTTGAAGACAAGTGTGTATCATGCAAGAAAGGCAAACAACACAAGAAGTCACACAAGTCTAAGACTCAAAACTCAATAGCTACCACTTTCGATTTGTTTCATATGGACCTATTCGGGCCTATCAACAAAAGAAGTATAGGTGGTAGTTGGTACTGTTTAGTTATCACTGATGATTACTCACGATTTTCATGGGTTTTCTTTTTAAGTACGAAGGACGAAACAACTACAAAGTTGATTAGCTTCTTAGACTAAGTCGAAAACTCCTATGGGACGAGGGTAAAACGTATCAGGAGTGATAATGGAACAGAGTTTAAAAACACAGTTATTGGTGTGTATTACCTATCCAAAGGCATAGTGCATCAATTTAGTGCACCATATGAGCCACAACAAAATGGGGTGGCAGAACGGAAGAACAGGACTTTGATTGAGGCAACAAGGACCATGCTCTCGGATTCAAAGCTTCCTACCATGTTTTGGGGGGAGGCAGTGAATACCGCTTGTCATGTTTTAAATCGGGTCCTTACTGTCAAATCATTGAACAAAACCTGTTATGAAGTTCTGAATAAAAGACCACCAAATTTAACTGGCTTCGAACTGTTTGGGGTACCATTTACATTAATGAAAACAAAACATTAACCTAAGTTTGGTGAAAAGGCTGACGAAGGTTATTTCCTAGGTTATGTGCCTAATTCACCAAACAAAAGGGTTTTTAACAAAACAAGCGGTACTGTAGAAATTGTGTACAACATTGATGTAACAAGTTATTCACATGAACCCCAAAGTGGTCTGGAATGGATATTTGATTATGATTCATTGTTTGAATCATTTAACATTCCTTTGGATGGAAATGCAGGTACAATTGGAAATGACTTATCGTCATTATATCTAAATGACGACGGTCAAGGTTTTCCAAAGACAAGCTTGCCTACAATGACAAAGATGGGTCTCTAGTAGAGAATGATTCTGAGTTTCCTACAAACGAGAATCAGACTACTACTTCTACTTCTGAAGACTGTGATCATGAGGAAGAAAGTGTACCGTCTGAGGTCGTTCCCCCGGTAGGTGAAATAGGATCAAACTTAGGAGATAATCTAAGGGTCGATGAGATTGAAACATCGAGGATAAACAAGGATCATCCGGTTGAGAGCATCATAGGAAATCCGCATTCTGGTGTGAGAACTAGGAGTAGTTTGTATAACAACACAGTGCTGTTGTCGATGATTAATGACTCCCAGGCTTTTCACACTTGCCTTTATTCGTGTTTTATCTCACAAGTAGAGCCGAAGAATGTGCAAATGGCACTGAAAGACAATTCATGGGTTGAAGCGATGCAAGAAGAACTGTCACAATTCAGAAAGCTAGAAGTGTGGGAGTTAGTGCCGCTACCGCGAGGAGAAGTTGCTATAGGAACCACATGGGGTTTTAAGTGCAAGAGAGACGATCGGGGTATTGTCAGTCGCAACAAGGCAAGACTTGTAGTAAAGGGATTCAACCAAGAAGAGGGAATCGATTGCAACGAGGTGTTTGCACCAGTAGCAAGGCTCGAGGCAATTCGTCTGTTTCTAGCCTTTGCATCCTTCAAAGGATTTAAAGTCTATCAACTTGATGTAAAGAGTGCCTTTCTGTATGGAAAGGTGAAGGAACTGGTGTACGTCAAGCAACCACCTGGGTCCACAGATTCAAAGTATCCAGACAGAGTGTATCGTCTGGATAAGGCTCTGTATGAATTACATCAAGCACCAAGGGCAAGGTATGAGACGCTATCAACTCATCTTTTAGACAACGGGTTTGAAAGAAGCAGAATTGATAGTACACACTATTCGTGAAGAGAAAGGGAGAAGATTTTATCTTGGTACAAGTGTACGTGGATGACATCATTTTCAGGTCATCAGACGAGCAGATGTGCAAAGATTTCGAGAAGGTGATGAAGTCAAAGTTTGAGATGAGTGCTATGGGAGAGCTGAACTTTTTTCTGGGTTTGCAAGTTGAACAGAGGAAGGAGGGCATGTTTATCCATCAGACTAAGTGTAACAACCCAACTTTTGGCTAATCCTAAATATCTGATCATCGAACCAATAATGTAATTTTTATTACATTATTTGAATTATAATTTATTTAAGTTTTGAAATATTTAATTAAATGATATAAATAGTTGAACTATGATTTGAATAATTATTAAAGATAATTAAATAAATGAGAGATGTAAGATACATAAGTAAAAATGGGTTAAGTAGCAAATATAACTGACTAAGTATATAAACGTGATTATGATCATTTAAATCATTCTTTACTCTCTCTCTCTACTCTCTCTCTACTTCTCTATAAGATTTCTTCCAAACCGACCGTCCGATTATCAAGATTTATACATCATCGGGAAGATCTCGAAGAATACTACAATAATCCACCGTTGCATGTATGATTACATACGAATTGGAGGTAAGAAATTACGTTTTAAGCTTCTATATTTTCAGTTTTAAAGATATAAACTCGAATTTACCATTTTTATGTGATTAAAGCTAGATTAACGTGAGATTTAACTAGGATATGTATCATATAATCGAATCTAGGCTTAATACTTAGTATATATATGATTTTAGACTTATAAATTCATGATTTGAAGCTGAAAAAGATGAACAAATTCGAGAAACCAAGAACAAATTCGAAATACATAGAACAACCTCGATTTTAGTTAAACTCGAATATTGGTCTGAATTTGTCTATAAATTCGAAATGGATTTCGAATTTAACCATTATAGCTTCGAATTTGCTCATTAAAATCGAATGGGGTTCGAATTTATCAAATGAAGTTCAAATTGGTGAAGTATATTCGAATTTAATCCTATACTTGATACTAAGCCTTCGAAATTGGTTCTAAATTCGAATACATGTTCGAATTAAGTGTTGCAAGTTTGAATTTAGGTGTATAAAGTCGAAAACCACCTCTTAAACTTGAACATATTGAATGAAACACATGAACAACACATAAAATAACAAAGTAACTAGCTTAATATATATATATATATATATATATATATATATATATATATATATATATATATATATATATATACACTGATCTTTAGAGAATATTAATTAACAAAGAGTACGAATGAGAGGATTGATTATAATGAGATTTTTAGATTAAAGACCAACGAATGAGCAATGATTTTATTATTCAAATAATTCAAGGGCTAATAAATATCAGAAATAATAACAGATTGAGCAACAAGCAAAATGACGAGCATCTGAAAGTCTGATATAAGTCAGATAGTGGTTCTAATCCACTACAGATTGTGAGCAACAGAGCCTGAGCCACAAAGTGAAAGCAAAATAACCAGTAACTGTGAGTTGTAGATTTTACTTTAACTACAAATTATGTGAATTGAGACTTTTTGTTGCATTATCTTGATTTTTATTGGCATTCTAATCTTATTGAGCATATTGATAAATTGCCATGATTACTATGAATTGTTGAGCAGATCATTTATTCTTTTAGCTTCTATTTCATTGATGAGTCATTTGATTGTTAAGCTTAACTCCATCACTATTGCTCAGTGTTGGGTTAATGTTAGGCTTAGGATGTGCTGATTTACGTGATGAAAGCACAGAGGGTAGCTAGAGCTGAGCATTCCGATGATATCCATATAGAGCAATTACTGGTAGCTAGCCCAGTACGTGGCTGATCCCCACTAATGATGCGTGTGTATGGAGTTATCGTCATCCGAGCATTCCTTATGAATTTGTCTAAAAGTCTCAAGAGCAACAACAGTTTTATAACTGGGAGCTGAGCAAAGTCGCGCATCGAAAGAGCATTAATTGGCCAATGTCCTTTCGAGATTGAGCTGTGCATGAGCCTAGTGCAGTGCATAAGCAATAGAGCTGAGCCGTGCATGAGCCGAGCGCAGTGCATGTGCTTTCGCGTTCATAATTGCATGTTAAATGTGAAATTCTACATTTTCACTAAGCAAATAAGCTTACCCCGTTGTTGCATTATTCTTCAGGTAAAGGCAAAGGATTGGCTGGACCTATAGTTCATAGGTCAGGACTTTGAAAGAGCTTGAAGTGCTTTAGAACCTGTTCCAAAACTTGGTATTATCAGATAATAAAGCTTTGGGGTTCGGGGCTAGTCTATATTATGTGATTTAATGTAATAGTCTAGAAGTCTGTGCCCTTATACTTAAAATTGTCTCTGTTTGTAATTAACTTTAATTCCGCACTGTTAATTTTATCTTAGTTTCCTGATTGATATTGCATTGCTATTGGGACCTTGACTTAAGACCTTTGAGAAATCTTGGGTCTCACAGGATGGTATCAGAGCAATAGTTTGAGTGAATCATTGTATTACGTGTAATACATGATCTCAAACTTGTGCAATGCTATAGTATCAATCATGACAAGATGGCTTGAACTAAGATAGATTTCAGAGACTAGTAAGATGGGGCATGAAAGGGTACCATGTGCTAGACTAATGAGCTAAATACTTAGTAATTTTAATTTCAGAGCTATGTTAGGAGAAGGTGGACCATCAGGTGGCATGACCCCAGAGCAAGTCCTAGAAATGATGCAACAACTAATTACCCAGAATAATGAGCAACAAAACAAGTTTATGCTAGAGCAAATTGAATCAATAAAGAAAACTGAAAAGAGAAATAAACATAAAAAGAAGCAAAATGAACAGTCAAGCGAATCGGAATCCGATAATGAGCATAACAATCAATGAATTGTGCAGCCAAAAGGCTGAAGATTCAAAGACTTCAAAGTGATTGGTGCTATGACGTTTGAAGGCACAGTAAATCCAATACAAGCGTTAGATTGGATAAGTCATACTGAAGAGATCTTCAGTATCTCCGAATGTCTGGACAGCAATAGAGTTAAATTTACTACAGCACTGTTTGTCAGAGCTTCTAGAGCTTGGTGGAAAACACAAAGGAGCATCTATGGTGAGGAAGCAATTACGACTTTGGACTGGGAGCAGTTCTTGGAGATGTTCAACGCCAAATACTGCCCAACTAACAAACAAGACGAACTCGAGATGCAGTTGATGCAATTGAAACAAGGAACTAAGACTGTTGATGAATACGAGCATGAGTTCTCGAGACTTTGCGGCTACTCGTCATATCAAGTAGCAACGGAAGAGAGTAAGATAAACCGATTCATACAAGGTCTGAATCCAACATATAGAAGACAAATGAGTAGCATAAAATTTAAAACGTATCTCAGTATTGTGGAAGCAGCAAGGATGGTGGAGCGAGAATTCACAGATTCGAGTTGTGAACCCGTTATGATGGCTATAAGTCCTACATGTCCATCTCCACCTAAGAAACAGAAATCCAGTATATTCTTCGGTTCATCAAAGTCCAGTCAGCAGCAGTCACAAGCATCCTCTACACCTCAGAAGACTAGAGTATATTCCATACAGTCAGGAGCGCGACCGTGTAAACGCTGTAACAAATTTCATAGCGGACGTTGCAACCCTAGAGATGTGACATGTTACACTTGTAACCAGATTGGACATGGAAGCGATGAGTGCCCAGAAAGAAATGACGTATGCTACAACTGTGGGGAGCGTGGTCATTATGCCAAACATTGCTCAGATGCACATCGGCTTACTAATCAGGAACAACCAGTTGGCAGAGTAATCCAACAGAGTACTACAATGATACCTACAGCAAAGTCGCGAGCTTTCCATATAACTGCTGAGGATGCTGAGGAGACACCAGAAACGTCAAAAGACCCTAATGGTAACTAATAATAAGTTTCTTATATGATAAAATGATTTAATTCCATTACCATATGAATTTCAATTCCAAAGTAAGTATTGAGTTAACTGTACAACCCTGTCATCGATAGTGAATAATGCGGATGACATATGGGTTGTATCAGTTGAAGTTATGATACAGATACTTTTCCCAATCAGAAATTATACCTATAAACAATATAGGTATTGACATATAAATCGTTTATGATTCAAAAGCTCTAAGAAATCAAAATATAATCCTAAGCACAAGCTACTTCGTAAACCCTTGTAATCTGAATGATTACAGCGTGTCTTATAATGAGACAGAGGTAGAAGTTGCTGATCTAATAAATATTAATGAGAAGAATATTTGAATCAAGTAAATTAAGCACCTAATGACAACTTGAACGAGAATCAAAGAAGTCAGAGGCACAAAGCGAGAGTGACAAGAAAATAGATTGAAATTTTGAAAAGACAAGCAATTAGTCATGAATGGCCAATGAAAAGCCCGTCAAATGCCAAAATAAACGTAAGTGATGGATCCTCATTATGTCGATGCGAGACTAGTGAGATATCCATTAATAGAATACTTATTCCACTTAACTGCGCATAAAAATAAAAAGCTTCTGCCAAAAGAATGAAGTAATATTATATTCAGAAATTCACTAATGAAAAGTCAAACATAAGTCTATACATATAATTAAACAGAACCAAAGGTTATTGCTTTGTCAAAATCTCTTGACCAAATTGCACAGTGAATTGATAGAGGAAGGCGATGACGATAAAGTAGAAGATGATGTAAATGGTCGTGGAGACGGTTTTAGAACTCTGGTAACTTGAGACCTGACTTCAATAACAGAATCTGCCGTCATGTCTAATGAATCACACCGAGAAAGCTTAAGTAAATTGTCGATTGTATCAAAATCATTTCCTTGGAATTCGATTCTGTATAGCATTTGTTTTCCATGTCGTTAATATTCCTACTCGCTGGACGATTTGAAAGCGTATGATCTCTTCAAGTTCTTGATCATGTTTGATTTGCCTGAAATATCCCTCAACTGCCGAAATCGTTGCGAAGAAGATGTGATCGGTTATAACTCCTGTTTAGTTCGGTAAGTTTTAAAATGCAGCATTTCAATATTTTGCCTCAATCTCATTCTTGACTTCTAAACGCTCGATCATCTTGGAGGATTTTGCTTCTCGAGAGGCTGTTTATGTAAAGGATTTGGTGGATATAGCAGCGCAATTAGGTGAGGTGGAGTCGTTAGACGAAGAGTTGGCTCCGGTTGTTGTGCCGGAGGATTGATTCCATTTGTTTGACAGAGCAAAGAAAATTATAAGTCTTCATAGCAAGTTAGCACAAGTCAGAAAATCGGCTAAGCGATTGATGATTGTAACATCATCAATAAAAGAAACATAAAGTACAGATATCAGACTCCCGAAAAGCTCTGTAATTATTTCAAGAGCAAATGAAAAGAGATATGAGCTAACTAATATATATAGAGATACTAACCGAATTGAATGAGATATAAAATTAAATCTCAAAAGTCCACGAAGTGAATATATAACTGATAATCAAAAGTCCTAAAAATCTCTTATGTGATTGCATAAGTTAGCAAATGAAAATTTTGCAATAATAGAGATGAGAGATTTAAAAAGCCATAACTGGCTCAAGATTAAACGAAAAAGAGATTTATGAGCTAATTAATGTATTAAGTTATTATATGAATTGATTATGGCATAAGACATAAAGCTCACATATTAAGGGTATGAATAATAAGTCAGAAACATTGAATCAAATATGAACTTCGAGAAGAAATTTGAGTTTCTTGTGTTTGTGAATCTCAAAGAAACATAAATCATGAAATACAGATGGTGCTCGTTCAGTGGAAACACCACAAAGGCTCATATCAGTCTTGAGAATCAAGAGATATCATAAAAGCTATCTACCCAAGTCTGTTCGAACATATCTAACTTCGGGGACGAAGTTTGTGCGTGGTGGAGCCCATTCTGTAACAACCCAACTTTTAGCTAATCCTAAATATCTGATCGTCGAACCAATAATGTAATTTTTATTACATTATTTGAATTATAATTTATTTAAGTTTTCAAATATTTAATTAAATGATATAAATATTTGACTTATGATTTAAATAATTATTAAAGATAATTAAATAAATGAGAGATGTAAGATACAAAAGTAAAAATGGGTTAAGTAGCAAATATAACTGACTAAGTATATAAACGTGATTATGATCATTTAAATCATTCTTTACTCTCTCTGTTCTCTCTCTCTCTAGATTTTTCTCTCTCTACTCTCTCTCTACTTCCCTCTAAGATTTTTTCCAAACCGACCGTCCGATTATCAAGATTTATACATCATCGGGAAGACCTCGAAGAATACTACAATAATCCACCGTTGCATGTATGATTACACACGAATTGGAGGTAAGAAATTACGTTTTAAGCTTCTATATTTTCGGTTTTAAAGATATAAACTCGAATTTACCATTTTTATGTGATTAAAGCTAGATTAACTTGAGATTTAACTAGAATATGTATAATATAATCGAATCTAGGCTTAATACTTAGAATATATATGATTTTAGACTTATAAATTCATGATTTGAAGCTGAAAAAGATGAACAAATTCGAGAAACTAAGAACAAATTCGAAATACATAGAACAAACTCGATTTTAGTTAAACTCGAATATTGGTTCGAATTTGTCTATAAACTCGAAATGGATTTTGAATTTAACCATTATAGCTTCGAATTTGCTCATTAAAATCGAATGGGGTTCGAATTTATCAACAGAAGTTCAAATTGGTGAAGTATATTCGAATTTAATCCTATACTTGATACTAAGCCTTCGAAATTGGTTCTAAATTTGAATACATGTTCGAATTAAGTGTTGCAAGTTCGAATTTAGGTATATAAAGTCGAAAACCACCTCTTAAACTTGAACATATTGAATGAAACAGAAGAACAACACGTAAAATAACAAAGTAACTAGCTTAATGATTAAATATATATATATATATATATATATATATATATATATATATATATATACACACACATATATTTAGAGAATATTAATTAACAAAGAGTACGAATGACAGGATTGATTATAATGAGATTTTTAGATTAAAGACCAACGAATGAGCATTGAATTTATTATTCAAATAATTCAAGGGCTAATAAATATCAGAAATAATAACAGATTGAGCAACAAGCAAAATGACGAGCATCTGAAAGTCTGATATAAGTCAGATAGTGGTTCTAATCCACTACAGATTGTGAGCAACAAAGCCTGAGCCAGAAAGTGAAAGTGCAAAATAACCAGTAACTGTGAGTTGTAGATTTTACTTTAACTGCAAATTATGTGAATTGAGACTTTTGTTGCATTATCCTGATTTTTATTGGCATTCTGATCTTATTGAGCATATTGATAAATTGCCATGATTACTATGAATTGTTTAGCAGATCATTTATTCTTTTAGCTTCTTTTTCATTGATGAGTCATTTGATTGTTAAGCTTAACTCCATCACTATTGCTCAGTGTTGGGTTAATGTTAGGCTTATGATGTGCTGATTTACGAGATGAAAGCACAGAGGGTAGCTAGAGCTGAGCATACCGATGATATCCATATAGAGCAATTACTGGTAGCTATCCCAGTACGTGGCTGATCCCCACTAATGATGTGTGTGTATGGAGTTATCATCATCCGAGCATTCCTTATGAATTTGTCTAAAAGTCTCAAGAGCAACAACAGTTTTATAACTAGGAGCTGAGCAAAGTCGCGCATCGAAAGAGCATTTATTGGCCAATGTCCCTTCGAGATTGAGCTGTGCATGAGCCTAGTGCAGGGCATAAGCAATAGAGCTGAGCCGTGCATGAGCCGATTGCAGTGCATGTGCTTCCGCGTTCATAATTGCATGTTAAATGTGAAATTCTACATTCCCACTAAGCAAATAAGCTTACCCCGTTGTTGCATTATTTTTCAGGTAAAGGCAAAGGATTGGCTGGCCCTGGTTCATAGGTCAGGACTTTGAAAGAGCTTGAAGTGCTTTAGAAACTGTTCCAAAACTTGGTATTATCAGAGAATAGAGCTTTGGGATTCGGGGCTAGTCTATATTATGTGATTTAATGTAATAGTCTAGAAGTCTGTGCCCTTATACTTAAAATTGTATTTGTTTGTAATTAACTTTAATTCCGCACTGTTAATTTTGTCTTAGTTTCCTGATTGATATTGCATTGCTATTGGGACCTTGACTTAAGACCTTTGAGAAATCTTGGGTCTCACACTAAGTATGTCTATGATATTCTGGAGTGCTTCGAGATGGAAGGAACAAAGCTGACTACTCATTTTAGTACTCCAATTCAAGTGAATCACAATCTCGGACCGGGTACAGAAAGTGATACTAATGTGGATCCGACTTTATATCAGGCCATGATCGGGTCACTTATGTATTTAACTACTTCAAGACCTGACATAATGTCTGCTGTGTGTATTTGTGCTAGGTTTCAAGCTAATCCGAAAGAGATGCATATGAAAGGTGTGAAGCGGATTCTGAGATACCTCAAGTCGAAACCAAAGCTGGGACTTTGGTATCACGCTGATGGTAATCTGCAATTGGAAGCATACACAGATTCAGATTATGGAGGTTGCAGCTTGAATCGAAAGTCAACAACTAGAGGTTGTCAGTTCCTTGGAGGGAGACTCGTATCCTGGAAATGCAGAAAACAGACTTCGGTAGTCGTGTCAACATGCGAAGCCGAATATGTAGCTGTTGGTAGTTGCTGTTCACAGGTTTTGTGGATACAACAATAATTGCGGGATTACGGTTTGACTTACACTCATACTCCCATTAGGATAGATAATCAATCTACCATTGCTATAACTAATAACCCAGAGAAACATAATAAAACAAAGCACATAGACATAAGACATCATTTTATACGTGATTGTGCTGAAAAGAATTTAATAAAATTGGTAAAAGTGGCAACGGAAGATAATAATGCTGATTTATTCACTAAAGCTTTTGATAAGTCGCACTTTGAGTTGTTAGTTCAACTGAATGGTATGTGTAATCTAGAGTAACTTGACCTTAGTATATTTTCTTTCTTTTTATAGTAAGTTAGTAGTTAAGTAGAGTTTATTTCCTTTTATAGTAAGTTAGTAGGTTAGTTTATTAGCTTATCTTAAAATATGAAAAACAAAAGGAAAAAGAGAGAAAAACCATAAAAAGTTCAATAAAAGACAATATTAGAAAATGGAGTTAAGTCTTAGAAACATAGGTTCAAAATGACGAAAATTAGCACATTCGAAACAATATTTAAGTGTTAAACTTTCACACATAATGCACCTTAAAATTCTAAGTGATATACACTTTCTGGTTTGATGTGTTGGTAGACATAATACACAAAGGGAATCTCAAAAGCTAATAAAATATTCAAGAAAAAGTCCTATGTGTAACTAACTTAGATGTATGACCAGATGGTCTTAATTTCTATGTTAGAGACATACAGACAATGAATATAAATGAGGTATGCAAATTTTCTGGGGGATGTATAGCAACATCAATTACATCTTAAAGAAAAGAAAAGAAAAGAAAAGAAAAATTTTGATAACAAGGAGAGAGTCAAAAACAAGTCGCTTTGTTGTACATAAGTACAGACCTGTCACCTCTGTTTTGACTCGAGTTAGCAAGATAAGTCGTTTTGTTGTACGTAAGTACAGACCCGTCACCGCCGTCTTGCTAGCTTTAAATAAACTTTAAGACAAACTAAGACACTCTATTGTATGTAATTACAGAACTGTGTCCGACGTTTGCTATTTAAAGAAAATTTGCAATACCGAAAAGTTATAATCATTGTGTGTCTGCCTTGATCATAGAAGTATGTCTAAGTATGGGACACGTAAGGTAGTTTCTTAATAAATAAAATAGGCCAAGGGATATTCCAAAGTGTAAAATGTTTAAAGGGAAAATCAAACCGACAATCGATTTGAAATATATATCACGACAAACAATCAAAGGAATCAAAAATTCCTAAGTGTTAAAGTGTAATACTGAAAGTGCGTTTGACATCGCTATCTGATTGAACCTTGTTTTACTTTCTCACAAAAATATTCTGTTAGTTTAGGTGCTAAAGTTTGTAAAAGTATTTTTGGGTAGCTTAAGTTTAAAGTTTATTCAAATTTCATTTTATTTTATTTTATTCTAAGTAAGAAAAAGGTGAAAGTTACTAGGATGCATGTTTGGTTGAATAAACAAATATTGCGTGAAAATCTATTGCTTGGTGTGAATAATTTTGCAAGGTTTGTAAAATTGCGTTACTCAAAAACGTTGAAAAAGTTGAATTTTATTCAAGTATTTTCAAAATTTTCACTTAAGTTTGAAATTCAGACAAATTCGAACTTCACTTCGAATTTATGCTAAGTTCGAAGGTTGTTGGTTTAAATAGGTCAACAGTAATTCATTTAAGGCACCTGCCTTCGAATTTGTTCATTCGAACTTGTCTCAGTCGATTTCAAACTTTTCATTCGAACTTGTCGCATTCAATTTTCTTACTATTCTTCGAAGTTTTGCTCACTTTTCTCGAACATACTCACACACTTAGGTATAGTAATCATTATTATACAATGTTTGAGTAGATTGGGACTTTATTATGGTAAAAAATCGAGTTTATTTGATGTTTTTTTTAGTTTAAACTATGTGCTTTAAAATCACAAGTTTAGACTGTCAAGATCTAAAACACTACCTAAGATTAACTGGTTTGAATCAATCAGAGTATAAAACCAATAACCTTGTATTGAATCAAAGTCCAATTAAGAAGTTTGCGGAATAACACTTAACTGTTTTAAGAAAAGCTTTCAAAACAAATAACACATAAATATAATCAACAATCAAAATCTTTTGTATTACCAAACTCAATGATTATAATCACCACTAATCTGTTTGATTAGACTAACAACCCAGATTGTTCTTAGGGTTTTACAACCTTAGAGGCTTATGAAAACTTAATCAGAAAAGCAATACAACTGAATCAAAACTTGTACGTGCAAAAACTTACAATAGTAAAACCTATTCTATGTATATATAATGCCTTCTGATTTGTTTCCTTGAGAAACTCTGATTTCTCTAGTAGTAGATATGCTTGAATCTTCGAATATATATCTTTTCCTGAATTTCAGCACTTTCTGTTTATTGAGCTGTTGAGCAGCTTGAAGACTATCAGTTGAGCAGCTTGAACTTGAATACTGGCAGCTTGAACTTTTGAACTAGCAGCTCGAACTTTCTCAACTAACAGCTTGGACTTTGTAGTTACACAGAAAATCTACTAACAGTTTGACAAATCTAACTAACAGCTTGATATACTTAGAATATTTCCCAACAATCTCCGCCTAACTTAAATTCTTTTTACAAGACTTTAAGTTTCTATACAAAATAAGGAAATAAAACAAAGTAAAACTGTTATCTACAAACTAAGGCATCCAAAAACTTACAGTTGTGAAAGTTTCTGCTTAATTGCCTTCAAAAATTCTCTTTTCATCTCTTCTTTATCACAGTATATCTTCACCGAGCTTAGTTGCAATAACCATGTCGTTAGAAGATCAAAGAATTCAAAATTGAAGAACATGCCGGATCCATTTGCAAATTTGAGTCTATATGTCTTTAACTTCACATACAGATCAACATGTGTAATCTTTATGTCATTGGCATCTTCTATATCTTTTCTGATGGATTCTGGATCAAAAATACTTTTCAAATCCTTTATGCTCTGCTTTACCCAAAGTAATGAAGACCTAGACTGACTTACATTTCCAATATGGTGCATTCGAGTCAGTTCATCTCTGGTAATCCCTTGTACTAGGTGCACTATACTCTTGTATTCTTCCTCAGGACCAGCTTCTCTTCTGACCACAAAATGATATTTTAAGTCAATGTCATCCATTAACTTAGCATACCAGTATTTAATAAGAGGCTTGGAGAAGTCATGCTGATTGAGGGTCTTTTCAATTTCCATCACTTTTTGAAGCTGATGCTCAAACAACACCCTTTTCACCAAATCAAGCTTTGCTTGTTGAATAGCTTCTGATTGAGGATCATTGGCAACAGCTTGAACAGGAGGAGAAGGATCACTGACACCAGCTTGAGAATCACTTACACCAGTTTGAACTGGTTCTTGTTGGCTTTGGACTTGATGGGAGACTTTGGCTGTTTTTCGTTTTTCCATCTCTTTGTCATGTATTTCTTGCAGCTTTTCTGTTTCCCATGACTGAGCCATTTTCTTTGGAATTTCAACTGACGAAGAGAAATTGATCAAAAATTTTCTGTGCTCTGCCTTTGAATGCCCTGTTGGCATTTTCCTTTTCTTCGGATTCTGCTTGACCACAAACCCTTTTAGGTAATCACCTAAGGTTTCATCATCTTTCATTTGAGCATGGGTTTGCTGGTCCAAGAGATCATCCTGTTCCTCTGCTAATTTTCTTGCAAATTCAGCATCATGAGCAACCTGGGCTTCTTTAGATGAAAATTTAAGCTTTGGAGATTCTATGAGTATGCCCTTGCCTTTATCTCTGGATGCAGATGTTGTAGCTTGGACTGTACTAACTGGAGCCTGATTCCCTTCTCTAATAACAACCCCAGTTGTTCTGATTGGAGCAGCTTGAGTTTCTAGGCTAACAGCTTGAGTAGCTGTTGGGACTGTTAGCCTAGAATCGGGGATTGTTGGAGCAGGAGTTGAAGCTGTTTGGACTGAACTAGGGATCTCCTGATTCTCCCCCTTTTTGGATGCATTGGTTTGGCCAGGAGGACCTACAACCTTTGCCATTAGGGTTCGAATCATCTTCTCAAGTTGAATGATCTTATTTCAACAGAGGGTGAACCCCTGATGAAAATATTCCATCCTTTGATGTTGAGCTTCAACTGTTTGTTGAAGTGCTAGAATTTGTGCCCCCTGTGTAGCAATAAGGGACTAGTAATGTTCCAATACTACTAGAACAGGTTTCAGCTAAGGATCCGTCAATATCATTAGTTGCAGACTAGCCTCAAGATCATCAAATGAGAGTGGTACTTGTGATCTATCACTGGCAGGAATTTCAGAAGTAGAAACATCTGGGACACTCTGTTCTTGGTACAGGGGACTTCCAGAAGGTGCTTGCACACCCTCTGTTGCCATGGGTGTGCTCTTATTGATGTTGACACTATCCTGTGCCTCTTGTGCGGAGACATCAGTAGTGTCAGCGACAGAACCCATATGGACATCCTCTGTTGGGATGGCCACCTCCAAATTGAGGATGGGAGTGTCCTCAGTGGGTGCCCTTTGGATATTCTGTGTAGAAGTGTCCTCCTGCACAGGGATATTTGGATCTGGTATTAGGGCTGAGGATGAAGGAGCTCCTGAAACCCTTTTTATATATTATATAGTATGAGTGGGGAAGTGGGTTTGATAGAAGGAGCAGATGGAGTATTTGTATCATGAGGAGTGGGTTGGGGTCCTGAAGTGAAGCAGTGATGGAAGGCTGAGCCTGCTCAGGACCCTCTCCTCTGTTTATTGGATTGATGCCCAGCATTGCAGAGGGCAATGGGACATCTATACTCAAAAAATTGGCACTAGATTTTAAAAGACGTTTTATTGATGGTAAAGAGTGCCTATGAGAAACATGTATCCTCTTATGTACAATGAAATTATTGCAAGATCTTGCAATTATTTCAGCCAAAAGCCTTGGATACATCAAAAATTTCCCATTCTTTAGGGCATGATGCCTTAACATCCCCTGAAAAATCATATTAGAAAAATTGAACTGTTGGCCCGTTGATAAGCACACTAAGTCAGCGGCTATGTTTAAAGAAAATTCTTACCAACGAGTTCTTTTAGGGCTTATGAACTGTAACATGTACAAGGTATTTCCACTTAGGTGCAAAATGTGTTTTAAAGAAAGTGAAAGAATCAGTAGGGCCCCTATACCCTATAGCAAAAAGGCCTTCATGTAAGGCAGTAAAAGATAGATCAGAAAATACCTGTGGCATCTTGAAGATGCAAGTGTTGGCGGAGGAGTCCCTCAGTGATGGTGACAGTGTTTCCATCGATTTTGGATGTCAAAGAAGTGACTCCGTTGATGGTTTTGACAGAGGCATATTTCCAAAACTGTTCGATATGTGATATGTAGATGGTGGGATTTATAGTGAGGGCATGATGGATATAGGAACTTCGAAGGAAATCCATCATGTCCTGGAATGGTTGAAGGTCAGTGTGTTTGAGAGAATAGGGGAGACAGTTGTGTTCTTTGACAAACTCCATTGACGATCAAACGGTGATTTAGGGTTTGGGAGAAGTGTGTGTGAATCGCTCAGAGAGAAACGGAAGGTCGTGGAAGATATTTTTGCAACTGGTAGTTGCAATTGAACGAAACTGGGACCTTTAAAGGTTTGGGGGTTTCGAAAATATCTAATCCTGCGCACACACTTATAAGAATTTACTGAAGTACCTTGCACACTTTGACAGATCAAGTGAAACAACTAACAGTCCGAGTGAAGTGAACTAGCAGCTTGAGAAAAGACTCAAGCTGTTAGTTGAAAAGTAAGCATATTCTAATGAAACAATGTCTCCCCCTTAATCAAGCATATGAAATTGATATATTCTTCATAAAAGAAGAGAGAATGATGAAAAGCAAATTAATTCATATTAACCATGCCAATATTTGATACTAGAAAGGTGAATCTTCCTACATCAAAGTTTTGTAAATAGATCAGCTAACTGATCATCAGTATGAATTTTGGTAACTTGGATTAATTTCTTCTCATTACAATCTCTTATAAAATGAAATTTGATGTCTATATGCTTGCTATTGGGAAATTTCACTGGATTTTGTACAATGCTTATTGCACTTGAGTTGTCAATGTAAACAGGAGTGGATAGGAAGTTCATACCATAGTCGCTCAGTTGATTTTGAATCCACATCACTTGGGAACAGCAGCTGGCAGCTGCTACATACTCTGCTTCAGTAGATGAGTTGGAGACAGTTGTTTTCTTTTTGCACTGCCAAGAGACCAGTCTCGCTCCTAGATATTGACATCCACCAGTTGTGGACTTTCTGTCAATGTTGCATCCTCCATAATCACTGTTAGAATATGCTGTTAGTTCAAGAGGAGAGTCTTTAGGATACCAGAGGCCCAAATGTGGTTGGCCTTTGAGATATCTAAAGATTCTCTTAACAGAAAATAAGAGTGAGTCCTTCGGAGCACATTGAAACCTGACACAAACACAAACAACAAACATTATATCAGGTCTAGAAGATGTGAGGTACATAAGTGAACCTATCAAGAATCTGTATAAGTGAATGTCCACATCTACTCCATATTTGTCTGCATCAAGCTACTTGTGAGTGTCCATTGGAGTACTAGCAACTTTGGTTTTTTTTTGTAACCAAACTTTTCCAGTATGTCTTTAACATACTTTGATTGACTTATAAAAAGTCCTGTGGGCTTTTGCTTGACCTGCAATCCTAGAAAGAAGGTGAGTTCTCCCATTGAACTCATTTTAAACTTTTTGTGCATCAATGCCTCAAATTCTTTGCACAGACTGTCATTAGTAGATCCAAAGATGATATCATAAACATAAATCTGAACAAGCAAAATCTCAGATTTGATGGACTTTGTGAACAGTGTTTTGTCCAGAGTACCTCTCTTGAATTCATTATGTAAAAGGTATGATGACAGAGTGTCATACCATGCTCTTGGGGCTTGGTGGAGTCCATAGAGGGCTTTGTCTAATTTGTAGACTCTGTCTGGATACTTGTAGTCCTCAAATCCAGGGGGTTGACATACACAGACCTCTTCTTCGATTGTACCACAAAGGAAAGCAGACTTCACATCCATTTGATACACTTTAAACCCTTTGAAGCTTGTATAGGCTAGGAACAGTCTGATGGCTTCTATTCTTGCCACTGGAGCAAAGACATCATCATAATCTATTCCTTCTTCTTGAGTGTAACCTTGTGCTACCAGTTTTGCTTTGTTCTTAATTACTATCCCTCTCTCATCCTTCTTGTTTCTGAACACCCATCTTGTACCTATTGCTCTCTTTCCTTTAGGAAGATCAACTAGAGTCCATACATTCTGAATCTTGAATTGCAGTAGTTCTTCCTGCATTGCCTCAATGCAAGATGGATCTTTCAAAGCCTCAGATGCATTCTTAGGTTCTAACTGTGACATGAAACATGCATGTTCAAAGGCAGCTAGAGATTCAGCATCAGTAGACTCGTTGTTAACCATTGTCCTTGTCTGTAAAGGAGTGCGTGGATCACCCATTATTTGATTGAGAGGGTGATATTTGTGAACTCTGAGAGTTAGCTCTCTGTCTGTCTGAAATGAAGTTCCTAGATTTGTATCATCTCCTTCAAGACCACTTGATGGTTCAGCTTCAAGAACAGCTTGACTAGATGATTGGATTGTTTCCTTTTGTGATGGAGCTGTTCTCTCAGGACTTGGGATTGGCACTTCATAATTTGGATTTGAATCATGTTGGGCATCCAGTACCCCTGGTGGGTCACAAGATAGAAGAGGTAGAATCGTATACTCATCCCATTGACCGGATTCTTCAGTAGTCTGAAACTTTCTGCCAACAGCTTGAACATTTGTGCTACTAGCATGAGAATTTGTGTTGGCAGCTTCAACCCTGTTTTCATCAGATTCTGCAGTATACTCAACAAAGCTCAGAGAATTTGTTAGTGAATCTAAATCAAACAACCAATTAGGACCAGTGCCTTTGACAGTTTCAGTGTTTTCGTTAAACGCAACATTGGCACTCTCTTCAATGGTTTTAGAAACACTGTTATATACTCTATAGGCTTTGCTTTGAATAGAGTAACCTACAAAGAAACCTTCTTCAGATTTACTTTCAAACTTTCCTAAGTGAGTCTTTGTGTGAAGAATAGTGCATGAACAACCAAAAGAATTTAGAAAGGCTATTAAGGGGAATCTATGATGGAATAACTCATATGGAGTTTTCCCTTGTGATTGAACAACCTGAACCCTATTTAGCACATAGCAAGCTGTATTGACTGCCTCTGCCCAAAAGGTCATTGGCAGTTTGGAATCAGCTAACATGGTTCTAGCAGCCTCAATTAAAGTTATGTTCTTTTTTTCAGCTATACAATTTTGTTGTGGAGTTCTTGGTGCACTATATTGTCTTGCAATACCTTTAGACTCACAAAAACTGTTTAGAATATGTTTTTTAAACTCAGTTCCATTGTCTGACCTGATCACCTTAACTTTTAAGTTGGATTGGTTTTCTATCTTAAGGATAAATGATTTAACTAGCTCAGCAATTTCATCTTTAAACCTAAGAAAGTAGACCCATGTAAATCAAGTGAAATCATCAACAATAACTAAACAGTAAGCTCTTTTATTCAAACTCAAAACAGATGTTGGACCAAAGAGGTCCATATGAATAAGATGAAGAGCAGATGAGATTGAATTTACTTCTTTGGCCTTATGAGAAGTTTTGTGTTGCTTGCCTTTAAGGCATGCTACACAATGATCATCACAGATGAACTCCTTTTGTGGTAAACCTCTTACCAAATTGTTTTTGACTAAAACATTCATAGATTTGAAGTTCATGTGACACATCCTTCTGTGCCAAAGAGCAGACTCATTGGATGATCCTTTGGATATCAAACAACTTAAAGTACTTGATTTGGATAAAAGATCTGTGTCCAAATAGTAGACATTGTCCTTTCTTGGTGTACTAAGTAAAACAAGATTTTCAGGTATTTTAAAAATCTTTTGAAAGAACAATGCACTAAGAATCTGTGAATACAATAGTATTTTGTTTATCACAGATTTGAGACACACTTAATAGATTGTACTTCAGCTGTTCAACATACAAAACATCATTGAAAAGCATATTTCCTGCTTTGACAGTACCTTTACCTGTGACCTTACCTCCCTTGGAATTTCCCCAAATGCAACAAACCCTCCTTCAAAGCCTTTGAAATTTGACAAGCATTCAGAATTGCCTGTCATGTGCCTAGAGCATCCACTGTCCAAATGCCATATTGTTTTATGTTGTGACCTGTGGGTGCCCTGCACAAATAAAAGCTCAGTTAGTAGTGGAGTAAACCCAAACCAAGTTGGTTTTGGGTTGTCCTTGTGCATTGACATAACTAAATACTGTTTGTGACTTTTTATACTTAATGAGATCCACTGGTGGATTCTGTGAAGAGTGTTTAGTTATGACATGAGGAATCCAGGTGTTCTTTCCAACCTTTGTATTAACAGTCTCAGATGATCCATTACCAGTTCCAGTTTTAAGTTTAGCAGTTTGAACTGGGTTGTTAGTGCTAACAGTTTCAGAGTTTGCACCATCAGTTCCAACTTTAGGCTTATCAGTCTCAAGTTTTGTATCAACAGTTTGATCTGAGTTTTTGCCTTTAACACACCATATCTGTTTAAGACTTGATTTGGGCTTTGCCAAAACTTGTTTTTGGTGTGTAGACTGGCGTTTATTGACTTTTAAAAACCTGTGATCAACTGTCTTCTTTGGAACTGGTGCAACAGGAGGTTTGGCCTTAGAATTCTTTGTGTTTTGAACAAATTTTCGTTTCTGAATCACAATCTGTTTTGCAACAGAAGGTTTATACAAACAATGTCTGGCCAAATGGTTTTTTTTGCCACAATGGAAACATCTTTTGACTATTTTGATTGGAGAACCAGTTTTGTTGGACCATAGCAGGTTCTTGTTCCTTTGATTTCCCCTTACCTGTTGTTGTATGGGAAATTTTTGGACACCATGCTTTTGGCATGTGCAGATTGCAACAGTCTTACTCCTTTTATTACCTTTTGAGGAAGATGCAGTGTTATAGTTAGAAGGTACAAAAACATGTGGAGCAGCAGTGCATACACTCATCTTCTCTTTTCCTTTCTTACTGGGGTTAGAGGTTTCTATATGTGCACTCATTGTTTTGTGTTCTCTCTCAACTTCTTTGCATTCACAGTCTTCATTTGGAATCAGATCATCTTTAGATTCAGGACTGTTTTCAAGGATAGGATCTACAGTGGTCATTGACTTATCTAATGGTTCATTAACAAGTCTATCAGCAACTTCACTCATGGGATGATTGTATTTGTTGTTGTATGGGGGTGGAGTGGCTTTGTATCCTATACCTTCTTTGGGATTGAGCTGAGATTTTACCCTATCTTTAAATTGAACTTCCATTAGGTGTTCTAGCTTTTGATTTGCCAATTTGGAGTTTCCTAAATCTATATTGACATATTCTATTTGCTTGTTAGTTTCTAACACCTTCTGTTCAGCCTCATCTAATTTCATATTTAGGGACTCTATTTTCTTATTCAGTTTCTTTTTCTCCCACTCATGATATGTTCTATCATGTCCCATTTGAATCTCATTATCTTTATAGTCATTAATCTGTTTTTCAAGATATTCTATGGCCTGCATGTACTCATATCTCCTTTCTTCCATCTTAGCTAGAGTTTTGCACATGCTCTCATTATGATCTCTGTACTTTTTAACCATATTTTTGCATGTTTGAGAGCAAAGTTTAGCATTTACCTCAGATGGTAGTTCAGTGGAAGTGACATTAGATGTTTCTCCCACGAGAGCTTGATTTTGAAACTCTTCCTCTGTCTGATCACTCCAGTCAAACACATTGTCTTCTTGAGAAACAAGTGCTTGTGATGATGAAGCTTGATTAGTTTGCTGGGGTCTTTGTGGCTGTTGACCTTGGGATCTGCATTCCCTGGCAAAGTGTCCAAACTTGTGGCATTTAAAGCATTCAACTTTTGATTTATCAAATGCTGGTTTGCCTTCTGGTTTGGCTTGAAAGTTTGGTCTGCCAGTTCTTTTGAAAAACCTTTTAGCCGTCATAGTCAACATAGCATGCTGCCATTTCAAGTCCATCTCTTCTAGATCATCTGGATGGACTTGTTCTAAATCTTCAGCATTTAAAGCAAACAGTCCATCATTGGCAACAAAAGCTTCATAATGACCTTCAGTAGGGTTACCATCAGCACCTGAAAAGGGATCACAACAGTTAGATTTATCAGTTAATGCTGATGAAAGTAGAGCAGTGTTATGACTGTAAGAAAAGGATTTCTTTTTGTTTTCAATCTCAGTTTCAAACACTCTCAGGCTGTTGTAAAGGTCATCCAACTCTATCTCATCAAGAGTTTCTTTTGTTCTCCATTGGGCAGCATATACTGTCCACTTTTCACCAAGTGATCTAAGGAATTTTCTGTTGACTTCATCTTGATCTAAGCTGACTTTGGCACTCTCCAATTCAACTATCAGTTTATTAAACCTGTCAAAGATTTGAGTAAGGTTTTCATTCTTGCCACCAGAAAAGTTTTCATACTGCTATTTCAGAAGATCTTTTTGATTTCTTTTGGTGCTAGCATTGGCAGCAAATCTTTCCTCTAAAGCAATCCAAAGAGAATGAGCAGTATAAAACTTTTTAAACTGATGTTGATAAGCATTAGGAATGGCTATCTGTAAAAGTGTAAGAGCTTTCACTTCATTCATTCTAGCCTTTCTCTGAAGTTCAACATCAAGTTCAGGGTCAACTACAGGAGGAAATTCAACAGCTTCCCATATGGCATAATCAATAAATTGAATGTGCCGTTGAATCCTTAGTTTCCACATCTCGAACTAAGTAGGTTTGAGCATAGGCACTTTGAATCCTTGCCCAGATCCACTACTGCTATTATCAAATTCCATTACAGAAAATAAATAAAAGTTTTAAAAGAAAGCTTCTGACTTTGAAAACAAAGAAAAACCTGTGGCTCTAATACCACTTGTCAAGATCTAAAACACTACCTAAGATTAACTGGTTTGAATCAATCAGAGTATAAAACCAATAACCTTGTATTGAATCAAAGTCCAATTAAGAAGTTTGCGGAATAACACTTAACTGTTTTAAGAAAAGCTTTCAAAACAAATTACACAGAAATATAATCAACAATCAAAATCTTTTGTATTACCAAACTCAATGATTACAATCACCTCTAATCTGTTTGATTAGACGAAGAACACAAATTGTTCTTAGGGTTTTACAACCTTAGAGGCTTATGAAAACTTATACAGAAAAGCAATACAACTGAATCAAAACTTTTATGTGCAAAAACTTACAATAGAAAAACCTATTCTATGTATATATAATGCCTTCTGATTTGTTTCCTTGAGAAACTCTGATTTCTCTGGTAGTAGATATGCTTGAATCTTCGAATATATATCTTTTCCTGAATTTCAGCACTTTCTGATTATTGAGCTGTTGAGCAGCTTGAAGACTATCAGTTGAGCATCTTGAACTTGGATACTGGCAGCTCGAACTTTTGAACTAGCAGCTCGAACTTTCTTAACTAACAGCTTGAACTTTGTAGTTACACAGAAAATCTACTAACAGTTTAAGAAATCTAACTAACAGCTTGACATACTTAGAATATTTCCCAACATAGACCGGTAAAAGTTCAAATAAAACACATATAACTTCGATTAGAACCCAATAGGACTAGATGATACTGTTTTTTAAGTCAAATGGGGTTAAAATCTTGGATTTTTGTTTGAAAATGATCGACTTCGAACATGTTCTTCATGTTCAAACTTGTCAGTAAATTCGAATGTGTTTAAAATAAATTTGAACTTGTCTAAGCTCGAATGTGTTGGATTTCGAACTTATGTAAGTTCGAAATAAACAAGTTTCATTTTATTTTTCATTACTAATATTGGTTGTTGTTTCTGTGTGCAGATATGGGTGATCGGGCTTTCTTTAATAAGCATAACATGGTTATGTCTCTGGATAAGGAATTACCTGAAGCTCAGCCGTACCGACATATGATCGATTTTCTGACTCAGTCGCGAGTCTGATATGCTCTGACTCACAATCTGCAAATCATTTTGCCATATGTTCGTCAATTCTGGGAGCATCTCTAAGTGGATTGTTCAGTGACGCCTGCCGTTCTACGAACAAGAGTTAGGGGACAGCCAATCATATTTTCGGCTGATATGTTGCGTCAAATCCAAAAGCTTGGATCGGAAGAAAAAGAAGCTGGGCCTATAGATTTTCCGGTTCATAATAGGTAAGCGGCGTTTTTGAGAATGGGATACGCCCAAGACATTACGAAGGCCTCATATGTGAAGAGTGCCTTATTAGGGCAATGGCGTTATCTGGTGCACGTAATACAAAGTATATGGTAACTCACTGTGACACCCTTGCCACAACAACCACCAATTACAATGCACCCAGGATTAATCACGAACATACAATAACATAATGATCTGATAACCTAAATTAAGTGCGGAAGCATTTAAAACATAATTAAAGTAGTGCAACAAGTGTTAAACACCCTACGGTGCTATAAGGTATCAAGTCTAAGTCTACACACCCATACAATTATTACAATCATCCAGAATATATTACAACATTGTCCAAATCACGATTACCGATTAAATAGTGTCGAGTCTCCCAAATCTTCCAAACGACCTAACTAGAAGGTCCAGCAGTAGATTTTCCTTTGCCTGTAAAAATACAACAACTGGGGAATAAGCGGATGCTTAGTGAATACAGAGATTATGCATTTTATAAGTTTTTATGAAGCCCAAGGATAACACAGATGACCAACATCGGATATCCTCTTCGTACACAAAGTACGGACCAGAGCCGCAGCCCCTTCGAGCTCACAGCTCGGCATTTAAACATACCATCTGAGACAAACGTACGATCGGGGATGACATACTGCCTACCGGGCCTAGGAGGGATCAGCTCCAGGTCATATAGCACAGTAACATCAGAGTAATCGATGCGACCCACCGGTCCATCACTAGATGCACAACAACCGAAAGGACATGCAACAAGTAAGAATGTGCATCTAAATCTACGCAAGTTAGTAGAATTCCAAACAATCAATGAAACAACAGGTCTCAGCAGGCAAAGCTTACATAAAACAAATATAAACATGCGAAATCTACTGTACTCACAGTGGGTGCGTAATTTATCTTTTAACCGATATTATTTCTCTTCGGGCTTTCAACCGGATCCACCAAGTACCCCACTGTGGGTTAAACAACACCACAAGGGACCTGTTAAATCAATTACAACAATTCCTCATATCATTAACCGTTTAAATCCATAAAATCAAGTTTCGTAAGTTTGGCGATATTTTCCCCCATTTCGGGTACATGTCCAAATTCATACCATAATTAAGTTTGAACCCATTTCATGTTCATACATTGTCCTTTATATAACTCATGATATAAACCATCAATTGGTGTGTTTTTATTTCCAAATAACCTTTCATTATATACCTTAATTTACTACCAAAAATATCCCAAAAGTGTAATTATTATTCCATAGATTCGATTCCTTTAAAAGCCATTCGAATCTGCCCAAAATTGGCTAGTACTCGCCGAGTTCAATATAGGAACTCGCCGAGTTCCTGTTAAATCCGAACCATTTCGACTTTAGAGGCTAAACTCGAACCCCATTCGAATCTAGGGGCTAAATTCGAACCTATAATGATAGATTCGAACCCTTGCTCGAATCTGATGGTTAAACTCGAGTATATACTCGAATCTAGCACAAATTTCGAGTTTGTTCATGCATTTCGACTCTGTTCTTGACATATTCGAGTTTGTTCATCATTTCAACTTAAATCCTTCATTTCTAAGGCTAAAATCACTAATATATCATGTATAATACCTAGTTTCGATTCTACTATGCATATATTATCATATTCCAGCAACATTTCAAGCAAAACAAGCTCAAATTCGCACAAAACAACAGATTCGAATTCTAGTTAACTTCAAAACCGAAACTATAAACTTAAAAGATTCGATTCTTACCTCAATTCGTATGAAATCAGAAATCTGTTTGTAGATTGTTGTTGTATTCCTCGATACCTTTCCGTTGACGTATAATTCTCGATAATCTGACGGTCGGTTTGCGAGATAACTTAGAGAGATGTAGAGAGAACTTCTAGAGAGATAAAGTAGTGAGATAGTGTAAAATAGAAAAATGAAGCCTATTGCCCTTTTTATACAACTTTCGTCATTTTTGCACATTTCACCACTCGACCTAACCGGTTCCATAAAATACTGATTTAATCTTAGAATTATCATAAATAACTTTTTAATTCCTTAATATTCCATAACAATGATTCTGAGTTCAATTTTTCTCAAAAATAGCAACAAACTTCTAAATAACCCAAATACATAATAATTGCTTAATTTTAACTTAAACATATATTTTCCACTTAATTAACCAAAATACATTAAAATAAATCCGAGGATGTTACAGCATGGGCTCCACCACGCTCAACTTCGTCCTCGAAGTTACTCGGATTCAAACAGTTTCGGATACTTTCTTAACATTTTTGACTTAGTTTTCCATGTATGATTTGCTCCCTTATGATGCTTCCATCGTATAAGCACCATTTCTATCTCTTTGCTCCTCAACTTCTTCATCTTAGTATCCAATACACATTCCGGCTCCTCCACATATCGAAGAAGCCTTTCGTCAACTTGCAGCTTCGTGTGGTCTGCCCAATCCTCATTTCCAGTGCTAAATGATTTTCGGAGATTCCCAACGTGAAATACTGGATGTATGCCCGACATCCCTTCAGGCAATTCTAATCGATAAGACTGATTTCCAACTTTTTCAACAATCTTAAAGGGTCCGACGAATCTCGGAGCCAACTTGCCCCTTTTAACAAAACGAGTAACACCCCTCATGGGTGATACTTTCAAGTAGACCCAGTCGTTCACTTCAAAATTGATCGGTTTGTGCCTCCGATCATAGTAACTTTTCTGACGATCCTGGGCCGCTTTCATGTTCTGTCTAATCAACTGTATCTTCTCGTTTGTTTCTTGAAGCAAGGCCGGCCCAGCGATTGGTGTTTCACCCGTTTCTCTCCAACATGTAGGAGTCCTACATTTCCTTCCATACAAAGCCTCGAACGGAGCTTTCTTGATCGTAGCGTGGTAACTGTTGTTATACGAAAACTCTATGAGTGGCAGATGATCGTCCCAATTGCCACCGAGATCTAACACACACGATCTCATCATGTCTTCAAGCGTTAAGATGGTCCGCTCACTCTGACCATCAGTTTGCGGGCGGTAAGCTGTACTCATTGCTATCCTTGTCCCTAACCCTTCTTGCAAAGCCGACCAAAAATTTGAAGTAAACCGGCTGTCCCGGTCCGATACTATGGACTTAGGCACTCCATGCCTAGAAACTATCTCGTCCATATAAATTTTAGCCAACTTTTCTAAGGAGTAACTTTCTCTTATCGGTATAAAATGTGCGGACTTAGTTAATCTATCGACTATCACCCAAACTACATCATGTTGACGCCTAGTCTTCGGCAGTTTTGTAACAAAATCCATGGTAATGTGCTCCCACTTCCATTCCGGAATGGGAAGCGGTTGCAGACTGCCATAAGGTTGTTGATGTTCGCCCTTTATCAACCGACAAGTTCGGCATCTCTCCACGTACTGACCTATGTCTTTCTTTAGTCCGGGCCACCAAAAGTCTGCTTTTAGGTCATTGTACATCTTGGTGCTCCCGGGATGTACAGAATACTTTGATTGATGCGCTTCTTCGATGATCACATTTCGCATCCCACCAAACTTCGGCACCCAGATTCTCCCATATATACCTTTCAAACCCGACTCACTTGTTTCCATATTCTTAATCTGCGCCCTTATATCCTCAGCACCAACATTCTCGTCTTTCAAGGCTTCCTCCTGTGCGGCCTTGACATCATCTATAATTGTGGATGTTAACATAGTAGATGTCAACATGTAGCAGCAATCTTTAGCATATGCTTTGCGACTCAAAGCATCAGCCACCACGTTAGCTTTTCCGGGGTGATAAAGGATTTCGCAATCATAATCCTTTATAAGTTCCATCGACCTACGCTGTCTCATGTTAAGCTCTTTCTGACTAAAGATGTATTTCAAACTCTTATGGTCCGTGTAGAGTTGACACTTAGTCCCATATAAATAATGCCTCCATAATTTCAATGCAAACGTAACAGCTGTTAACTCAAGATCATGAGTTGAGTAGTTCTTCTCATGTTGCTTAAGCTGTCTTGAAGCATAAGCAATAACCTTCCCACGCTGCATCAATACAGCGCCTAACCCCAGTCTTGAGGCATCCGTATACACCACGAAATCATCGTTGCCTTCAGGTAAGGCAAGTATCAGCGCTTCGCTTAACATTTTCTTCAGGATCTCAAATGCCTCCTGCTGCACAGTTTCCCACACAAACGGTGCATTTTTCTTTGTTAATGCAGTCAGAGGAACTGCAATCTTAGAAAAATCCTTTATGAACCTCCGATAATATCCTGCCAACCCCAGAAAACTTCTAACTTCGGTAGCTGTTTGAGGTGGCTCCCAATTCTTTATCGCTTCAACTTTAGCCGGACCTACCGAAATCCCAGCCCCCGAAATCACATGTCCTAGAAACTGTATCTGTTGCAGCCAAAACTCGCACTTCGAAAATTTGGCGTACAACTTCTCTTTCCTCAATAACTCTAATAACTCCTTGAGATGTTCAGCATGCTCAGCCTCAGACCTAGAGTATACTAGAATATCATCGATAAACACTATCACCGACTTATCCAACATCGGTCTACAAACTCTATTCATTAAATCCATAAACACTGCCGGGGCGTTGGTTAATCCAAAAGGCATCACCAGAAACTCGTAATGTCCATACCGAGTCCTGAATGCTGTTTTTGGCACATCTTCCTCTCGAACTTTCAATTGATGACATCCCGATCTCAGATCAATCTTAGAAAATACACTAGCCCCATGTAACTGATCAAACAAGTCGTCTATCTGTGGCAACGGATATTTGTTCTTAATAGTCAACTTATTCAGCTCCCGGTAATCTATGCACATCCTCATCGTGCCATCCTTCTTCTTTACAAACAGTACCGGAGCTCCCCACGGTGACGAACTCGGCCGAATGAAGCCCTTGTCCAACAATTCTTGCAGCTGTGTCATAATTTCCTTCATCTCGGTTGGGGCAAGACGATAAGGAGAACGAGCTACCGGTGCAGCTCCAGGGATCAAGTCAATCCTAAATTCTACTTGTCTTTCAGGCGGCACGCCAGACAAGTCTTCCGGAAACACATCCGGGAATTGTGAAACAACCGGCACATCGGCCAAAGTTCTTTTCTCTGCCTTAGCATCAATCGCATATGCTAAGTATGCATCACATCCCTTTGCAACAAGCTTTCGAGCTTTTGCAATAGTCAGCAAACACAGATCCCCGCTTCTCCTATCCCCATATATACATATCTCACGACCCTCCGGGGTAGTTATCTTTATCATTCGGCTCTTACACACTATATGGGCTTCATTCTCGATCAACCAGTCCATTCCGACTATCACATCAAACTCGCTGAACTCTATCGGAATCAGATCTAAATTGAAGACTACATCTTCAATTACTAACGTGCAATTTCGGTATACATGATCTACCTTAACTATAGCAGTTTCAATATCAAGTATAGCAGACAACTTAGACATTGGCATGGCAAGTCTTTGTGCAAACACAGTAGAAACAAACGACCTATTGGCACCCGAATCAAATAAAACTCGTGCTGGCATAGAATTAACTATGAACGTACCCGTGACGACTTTCGGATTTTCCCTTGCCTCCTCTGCAGTTATCTGAAAAGCACGAGCAGGTGCCCTCTGTGACTGACCCCGGCGGTTAACTGAACCACCACTCGAACCTCCAGACGAGCGTGTTGATGATGGGACAGCAGCCGTTGGAGCATTCTTTCTACAATTCCTGCTATAGTGACCCCACACCCCACACTTATAGCAAGCATCACCCTTCCTTGGGCAGTCATTCTGAAAATGGCCCAGCTCCCCACAGCAAAAACAAGCACGTCCGTTAGTGCATTTGCCAAAGTGCTCCAGATGACATTTATTGCAATACTGTGGCTCAGTGTTGATGGAGTATGCACGCGCACGACCGCGATCAGATGAACCAGATTGTCGGCGATACGACTGTTGAGGTGAGTACTGTGAAGACCGGGAAGAACCAGAATATCCTCCCTCCCTTTGGCGCTTCGTCGGTGACGGCTGTGTTGGATTGGTGGAAGCAGCAGCAGACCCAACAGAGTAGCCCGACATAATCAAAATCTGCTCTACATTTCTGGCAGCCTCAAGTAAGCCAGCAAATGTAGGGTAGCGGATGTTGCTCATAACCCTCCTAATCTCAATGTCAAGACCAGCCTCGAACCTGGTCACTTTCCTTTCTTCGGTGTCCACCTGATGAGGTGCGAACAGACTTAACCTCGTGAACTCCACAGCATATTGGGACACCGTCTTAGTCCCCTGTACCAGCGCCATAAACTTTGCTTCCAACCTCCGGCGCTCATCAACCGGACAGTACTGCTGAGTGAATAGGTCCTTGAACTCAGCCCAAGTCATAACAGAAATCTTCTCCAATGTCAAAGCATTCACCATGGCATTCCACCACATAATTGCGTCATTAGTGAACATAGCAGTTGCATAACGAACCATGTCCTTCTCAGCACAGTCACTGATTCGGAATGTTCGCTCAGTTGCGGTTATCCATTCAAGTGCAGCAACAGCATCCCCTAAACCATTAAACTCTACAGCTCCGTTTCCTTTGAAATCCTTAAAACGACAACCTCGAGGTTTATTAGATGACCCAGTGTTGTCATCTCGTTCCTCGTTGTTACCCCCTTCCTTCTCCTTGTTCTTTCTCTTATCCTCTCTCCTCTTAGCATCGGCCTCATCTCGAGCCCGAAACTGATCTTGTATCATTTTATTCTGCTCAGCCATCATGGCTAGCATCATCTCTCTGGCTTCCTCAGGTGTCATTCCTCCAGACATGTTCTGAAAATATAAACATATAACTTGTTTAGTAACATGTCATCAGTTTAAAGACACCACTTATTTGTCCCGTATGATAGTCAATCTCTTATAATTACTAGATCATAGCCTATCTTAGTTCAGATCATTACTTAAACCACTACATATCAATACCTAATGTTTGAGATCAAGACCTCACGGACACTTGAATCTCAAACAACTGCTCTGATACCATCTCGTGTGACACCCTTGCGACAACAACCACCAATTACAATACACCCAGGATTAATCACCAACATACAATAACATAATGATCTGATAACCTAAATTAAGTGCGGAAGCATTAAAAACATAAATAAAGTAGTGCAAAAAGTGTTAAACACCCTACGGTGCTATAAGGTACCAAGTCTAAGTCTACACACCCATACATTTATTACAATCATCCAGAATATATTACAACATTGTCCAAATCACAATTACCGATCAAATAGTGCCGAGTCTCCCAAATCTTCCAAACGACCTAACTAGAAGGTCCAGCAGTAGACTTCCCTTTTCCTGTAAAATAAAAATCAACAACTGGGGAATAAGCGGATGTTTAGTGAATACAGAGATTATGCATTTTATAAATTTTTATGAAGCCCAAGGATAACACAGATGACCAACATCGGATATCCTCTTCGTACACAAAGTACGGACCAGAGCCGCAGCCCCTTCGAGCTCAAAGCTCGGCATTTAAACATACCATCTGAGACAAACGTACGATCGGGGATGACATACTGCCTACCGGGCCTAGGAGGGATCAGCTCCAGGTCATATAGCACAGTAACATCAGAGTAATCGATGCGACCCACCGGTCCATCACTAGATGCACAACAACCGAAAGGACATGCAACAAGTAAGAATGTGCATCTAAATCTACGCAAGTTAGTAGAATTCCGAACAATCAATGAAACAACAAGTCTCAGCAGGCAAAGCTTACATAAAACAAATATAAACATGCGAAATCTACTGTACTCACAGTGGGTGCGTAATTTATCTTTTAACCGATATTATTTCTCTTCGGGCTTTCAACCGGATCCACCAAGTACCCCACTGTGGGTTAAACAACACCACAAGGGACCTGTTAAATCAATTACAACAATTCCTCATATCATTAACCGTTTATATCCATAAAAATCAAGTTTCGTAACTTTGGCGATATTTTCCCCCATTTCGGGTACATGTCCAAATTCATACCATAATTAAGTTTGAACCCATTTCATGTTCATACATTGTCCTTTATATAACTCATGATATAAACCATCAATTGGTGTGTTTTTATTTCCAAATAACCTTTCATTATATACCTTAATTTACTACCAAAAATATCCCAAAAGTGTAATCATTAGTCCATAGATTCGACCCCTTTAAAACCCATTCGAATCTGCCCGAAATTGAATAGTACTCGCCGAGTTCAGTATAGGAACTCGCCGTGTTCCTGTTAGATTCGAACCATTTCGACTTTAGGAGCTAAACTCGAACCCCATTCGAATCTAGGGGCTAAATTCGAACCTATAATGATAGATTCGAATCCTTGCTCGAATCTGATGGTTAAACTCGAGTATATACTCGAATCTAGCACAAATTTCGAGTTTGTTCATGCATTTCGATTCTGTTCTTGACATATTCGAGTTTGTTCATCATTTCATCTTAAATCTTTCATTTCTAAGTCAAAAATCATGCATATATCAAGTATCAGGCCTAGATTCGATTCTATTATGCATATACTATCATATTCTTGCAATATTTCAAGCAAAACAAGCTCAAATTCACACAAAACAACAGATTCGAAATTCTATTTTCTTCAAAACCGAAACTATAAACTTAAAAGGATCGATTCTTACCTTAATTCGTATGAAATTAGAAATCCGATTGTAGATTGTTGTTGTAATCCTCGATACCTTTCCGTTGACGTATAATTCTCAAAAATCTGACGGTCGGTTTGTGAAATATCTTAGAGAGATGTAGAGAGAAAATTCTAGAGAGATAAAGTAGTGAGATAGTGTAAAATAGAAAAATGAAGCCTATTGCCCTTTATATACAACTTTCGTCATTTTTGCACATTTCACCACTCGAACTAACCGGTTCCATAAAATACTGATTTAATCTTAGAATTATCATAAATAACTTTTTAATTCCTTAATATTCCATAACAATGATTCTGAGTTCAATTTTCTTAAAAATAGCAACAAACTTCTAAATAACCCAAATACATAATAATTGCTTAATTTTAACTTAAACATATATTTTCCACTTAATTAACCAAAATACATTAAAATAAATCCGAGGATGTTAGAATACAAATCTAGGAACATCATTTCAGATAGACAGAGAGCCCACACTCAGGGTTCACAAGTATCACCCTCTCAAAATGGGTGATCCACGCACACCTATACAGACAAGGACAATGGTTCACAAGGAGTCTACTGATGCTGAATCAGCAGGTCCTGAATTCAGTCTTGCTGCCTTTGAACATGCATGTTTCATGTCACAATTAGAACCTAAGAAGGCATCTGAGGCTCTGAAAGATCCATCTTGGATTGTGGCGATGCAAGAAGAAATACTGCAATTCAAGATTCAGAATGTATGGACTTCAGTTGACTTACCTAGAGGAAAGAGAGCAATTGGTACAAGATGGGTGTTCAGAAACAAGAATGATGAGAGAGGGATAGTAATCAAGAACAAAGCAAGACTGGTAGCACAAGGATACACTCAAGAAGAAGAAATAGATTATGATGATGTCTTTGCCCCAGTAGCAAGGATAGAAGCCATCAGACTGTTCCTAGCTTATGCCAGCTTCAAAGGATTTAAAGTGTACCAAATGGATGTGAAATCTGCATTCCTGTATGGTACAATCGAAGAAGAGGTCTATGTGTGTCAACCCACTGGATTTGAGGACTATAAGTATCCAGACAGAGTCTACAAATTAGACAAAGCCCTCTATGGACTCCACCAAGCCCCAAGAGCATGGTATGACACCTTGTCATCATACCTTCTACAAAATGGATTCAAGAGAGGTACTCTGGACAAAACATTGTTCACAAAGTCCATCAAATCTGAGATTTTGCTTGTTCAGATCTATGTTGATGATATCATTTTTAGGTCCACAAATGACAGTCTATGCAAGGAGTTTGAGACATTGATGCACAAAAAGTTTCAAATGAGTTCAATGGGAGAACTCACCTTCTTTCTAGGATTGCAGGTCAAGCAGAAGCCCACAGGACTTTTTATAAGTCAATCAAAGTATGTTAATGACATTCTGGAAAAGTTTGGTTACAAGGATACCAAAGTTGCTAGTACTCCAATGGATACTCACAAGCAGCTTGATGTAGACAAAGATGGAGTAGACGTGGACATTCACCTATACAGATCCTTGATAGGTTCACTAATGTACCTCACATCTTCTAGACCTGATATAATGTTTGCTGTTTGTGTTTGTGCCAGGTTTCAATGTGCTCCAAAGGACTCACATCTGTTTGCTGTTAAGAGAATTTTTAGATATCTCAAGGGCCAACTACATTTGGGCCTATGGTATCCTAAAGACTCTCCTCTTGAACTAACAGCCTACTCTGACAATGACTATGGAGGGTGCAACATTGACAGAAAATCCACAACGGGTGGATGTCAATATCTAGGAGCAAGACTGGTCTCTTGGCAGTGCAAAAAGCAAACAACTGTCTCCACCTCATCTACTGAAGCAGAATATGTAGCAGCTGCCGGCTGCTGTTCCCAAGTGATGTGGATTCAGAATCAACTGAGAGACTATGGTATGAACTTTCTATCTACTCCTATTTACATTGACAACTCAAGTGCGATAAGCATTGTACAAAATCCAGTGAAATTTCCCAAAACCAAGCACATAGACATTAGATTTCATTTTATAAGAGATTGTAATGAGAAGAAATTAACCCAAGTTACCAAAATTTATACAGATGATCAGTTAGCTGATCTATTTACAAAACCATTTGATGTAGGAAGATTCACCTTCCTAGTATCAAATATTGGTATGGTTAATATGGATTATTTTTTTTTTTCATCATTCTCTCTTATTTTATGAAGAACATATTTATTTCATATGCTTGATTAAGGGGGAGACACTGTTTCATAAGAATATGCTTAATTTTCAACTAACATCTTGAGTCTTTTCTCAAGCTGCTAGTTCATTTCACTCGGACTGTTAGTTGTTTTCACTTGATCTGTCAAAGTGTGCAGGGTAATTCTGTAATTTCTTATAAGTGTGTGCACGGGATTAGATATTTTCGAAATGTCCAAACCTTTACAGGTCCCAGTTTCGTTCAATTGTAACTACCAGTTGCAAAAATATCTTCAATGATCTTTTCCAAACCTTCTCTCTGAGCGATTCACACACAAATCTCTCAAACCCTAAATCACCGTCTTGATCGTCAATGGAGTTTGTCAAAGAACACAACTGTCTCCCTTATTCACTCAAACATACTGACCTTCAACCATTCCACGACATGATGGACTTCCTTCGAAGTTCCCATATCCATCATGCCCTCTGGAAATCTGCCTCAGTCAAAACCGTCAATGGAGTCACATCTTTTGCATCCACAATCGATGGCAACCCTATCACTATATCTGAGGAAACCATCCGACAACACTTGCATCTTCAAGATGCCTCAGGTATATCAGATCTAACCCTTACTGCCTTACATGAACGACTTTTTGCAATAGGGTATAGGGGCCCTACTGATTCATTTACTTTCTTTAAAGCACACTTTGCCCCTAAAATGTATAAGTCCAAAAAGAACTGGTTGGTCTGAATTTTCCTCAAACATTGCCACTGCTTTAGCGTGTCTATCCACAGGCCAACAGTTCAATTTTTCAAATATGATTTTTCAGGGAATGTTGAGGCATCATGCCCTAAAGAATGGGAAATTTTTGATGTATCCACGATTTTTGGCTGAAATAATTGCAAGATCTTGCAATAATTTTATTATACATAAAAGGATACATGTTTCCCATAGGCACTCTTTACCATCAATCAAAAGACTTTTAAAACCTAGTGCCAATTTTTTGAATGTAGATGTCTCATTGCCTTCTGCAATGCTGAGCATCAATTCAACAAACAGAGGAGAGGGTCCTGAGCAGGCTCAGCCATCCATCACTGCTTCACCCCTAGGACCCCAACCCACTCCTCATGATACAAATAATCCATCTGATCCTTCTATCACACATAAATCCCCACTCCCCACACTCATACAATACAAAAGACAAAGGGTTTCAGGAGCTCCTTCCTCCTCAGCCCAAACACCAGAGCAAAATATCCCTGTGCAGGAGGACACTTCTGCACAGAATAGCCAAAGGGAACCCACTGAGGACACTCCCACCCTCAATTTGGAGGTGGCCATCCCATCAGAGGATGTCTGTATGGTGTTTGTGGCTGACACTACTGATGTCTCTGTACAAGAGGCACAGGCCAGTGTCAACATCACTAAGACCACTCCCATGGCAACAGAGGGTGTGCAAGCACCTTCTGGAAGTCCCCAGTACCAAGAACAAAGGGGCCCAGATGTTTCTACTTCTGGAATTCATGCCAGTGATAGATCTCAAATACCACTATCATTTGATGATCTTGAGGCTAGTCTGCAACTCATGATATTGACGGATCCTCAGCTGAAACCTGTTATAGACATATTGGAACATTATAAGTCCCTTATTGCTACACAGGGAGCACAAATCACAGCTCTGCAACTGACAATAGCAGCTCAACATCAACGAATGGATTATTTTCATCAAGGGTTCACCCTTTGTGGAAATAAGATTATTCAACTTGAGAAGATGGTTCGAACCCTAATTGCAAAGGTTATAGGTCCTCCTGGCCAAACCAATGCATCCAAAAAGGGGGAGAATCAGGAGATCCCTACTTCTGTCCAAACAGCTTCAACCTCTCCTCCAACAGTCCCAGTTTCTAGGCTAACAGTCCCAACAGCTACTCAAGCTGTTAGTCTAGAAACTCAAGCTGCCCCTATCAGAACAACTGGAGTTGTTATCAGAGAAGGAACTCAGGCTCCTGTCAGTACAGTCCAATCCACAACATCAGCTTCCAGAGACAAGGGTAAAGGCATTCTCATTGAATCTCCAAAGATTAAATTCTCCTCTAAAGAAGCCCAGGTTGCTCATGATGCTGAATTTGCAAGAAAATTAGCAGAGGAACAGGATGATCTCTTAGACCAGCAAACTCATGCTCAAATGAAAGACGATAAAACCTTAGGTGATTATCTAAGAGGGTTTGTGGTCAAGTAGAATCAGAAGAAAAGGAAAATGCCAACAGGGCATTCAAAGGCAGAAAGAAAATTTTTGATAAACTTCTCTGCATCAGTTGGAATTCCAAGAATAATGGCTCAGTGATGGCCAACATAAAAGCTGCAGGACTTACATGACAAAGAGATGAAAAACAGAAAGCAGCCAAAGTCTCCCAATAAGTCCAAAGCCAACAAGAACCAGTTCAAGCTGGTGTCAGTGATCCTCCTCCTCCTGTTTAAACTGTTGCTAATGATCCTCAATCTGAAACTATTCAACAAGCAAAACTTGATCAGGTAAAAAGAGTGTTGTTTGAACAGCAGTTGCAAAAGGTAATGGGAATTGAAAAGACCCTCGGTCAGCATGACTTCTCCAAGCCTCCTATTACCTAGTGGTATGCTAAGTCAATGGATGACATTGATTTAAAATATCACTTTGTAATCAAAAGAGAAGCTGGTCCTGAGGAAGAATACAAGAGCATAGTCCACCTAGTACAGAGGCTGACTAGAGATGAGCTGACACAAATGCATCGTATTAGAACTGTTAGTCAGTCTAAGTCTCAACTTGTTTGGTTTCAGCAAAGTGTAAAAGATCTTAAAAGCATTTTTGACCCAGAATCTATCAGAAGAGACATAGAAGCTGCCAAGGATATGAAGATTGTACAAATTGATTTATATGTCAAATCAAAGACATATAGACTCAAATTTGCAAACAGATCCAACATGTTCTTCAATTTTGAGTTCTTTGATCTGCCAAAAGCATGGTTACTCCAAATAAGCTTAGTGAAGATTTACTGTGATAAAGAGGAGATGAAAAGAGATTTCATAAAGGCAATAAAGCAGAAACTTTCACAACTATAAACTTTCACCATATTTACATGGGTCTACTTTCTTAGGACTAAAGATGAAACTTCTGAGCTAGTTAAATCATTTATCCTTAAGATAGAAAACTAAACCGACTTAAAGGTTAAGGTGATCGAGTCAGACAATGGAACTGAGTTTAAAAATCATATCCTAAACAGTTTCTGTGAGTCTAAAGGTATTGCAAGGCAATATAGTGCACCAAGAACACCACAACAAAATGGTGTAGCTGAAAGAAAGAATAGAACTTTAATTGAGGCTGCTAGAACCATGCTGGCTAATTCCAAACTGCCAATGACCTTTTGGGTAGAGGCAGTCAATACAACTTGTTATGTGCTAAATAGGGTTCAGGTTGTTCAATCACAAGGGAAAACACCATATGATTTATTCCATCATAGAGTAACCTTAATAGCCTTTCTAAAGTCTTTTGGATGTTCATGCACTATTCTTCACACTAAAACTCACTTAGGTAAGTTTGAAAGTAAGGCTGAAGAAGGTTTCTTTATAGGATACTCTACTCAAAGCAAAGCCTATAGGGTATACAACAGTGTGTCTAAAACCATTAAAGAAAGTGTCAATGTTGAGTTTAATGAAAACACTGCAAATGTCAAAGGCACTGGTCCTGATTGGTTGTTTGATTTAGATTCACTAACAAATTCTCTGAGCTTTGTTGAGTATACTGCAGAAACTGATGAAAACAGGGTTGAAGCTGCCAACACAGATTCTCATGCTGGTAACACAAATGTTCAAGCTGTCGGCACAAAGTTTCAGACTGTTGAAGATTCTGATAAATGGGATGAGTATACTGTTCTACCACTTCTATCTTGTGACCCACTAGGGGTACTGGATGCTCAACATGATACAAATCTAGATTATGAAGTGTCAATCCTAAGTCTTGAGGTAACAGCTCCATCAAATAGGGAAACAGTCCCATCTTCTAGTCAAGCTGTTCCTGAAGCAGAACCATCAAGTGGTCCTGAAGGAGATGATTCAAATCTAGGAACATCATTTCAGACTGAAAGAGAACCCACACTCAGGGTTCACAAGTATCACCCTCTCAACCAGATAATGGGTGATCCACGCACTCCTGTACAGACAAGGACAATGGTTCACAAGGAGTCTACTGATGCTGAATCAGCAGTTCCTGAATTCAGTCTAGCTGCCTTTTAACATGCATGTTTCATGTCACAATTAGAACCTAAGAAGGCATCTGAGGCTTTGAAAGATCCAACTTGGATTGAGGCAATGCAAGAAGAACTTCTGCAATTCAAGATTCAGAATGTATGGACTCTAGTTGACTTACCTAGAGGAAAGAGAGCAATTGGTACAAGATGGGTGTTCAGAATCAAGAAGGATGAGAGAGGGATAATAATCAAGAACAAAGCAAGACTGGTAGCACAAGGATACACTCAAGAAGAAGGAATAGATTATGATGATGTCTTTGCACCAGTAGCAAGGATAGAAGCCATCAGACTGTTCCTAGCTTATGCCAGCTTCAAAGGATTTAAAGTGTATCAAATGGATGTGAAATCTGCATTCCTGTATGGTACAATTTAAGAGAATTTTTAGATATCTCAAAGGCCAACCACATTTGGGCCTATGGTATCCTAAAGACTCTCCTCTTGAACTAACAACCTACTCTGATAGTGACTATGGCGGGTGCAACATTGACAGAAAATCCACAACTGGTGGATGTCAATATCTAGGAGCAAGACTGGTCTCTTGGCAGTGCAAAAAGCAAATGACTATCTCCACCTCATCTACTGAAGCTGAATATGTAGCAGCTGCCAACTGCTGTTCCCAAGTGATGTGGATTCAGAATCAACTGAGAGACTATGGTATGAACTTTCTATCTACTCCTATTTACATTGACAACTCAAGTGCCATAAGCATCGTACAAAATCCAGTGAAATTTCCCAAAACCAAGCATATAGACATTAGATTTCATTTTATAAGAGATTGTAATGAGAAGAAGTTAATCCAAGTTACCAAAATTCATACAGATGATCAGTTAGCTGATCTACTTACAAAACCATTTGATGTAGGAAGATTCACCTTCCTAGTATCAAATATAGTATGGTTAATATGGATTAATTTGTTTTTCATCATTTTCTCTTATATTATGAAGAATATATTTATTTCATATGCTTGATTAAGGGGGAGACACTGTTTTATCAGAATATGCTTAATTTCAACTAACAGCTTGAGTCTTTTCTCAAGCTGCTAGTTCATTTTACTCGGACTGTTAGTGGTTTTCACTTGATCTGTCAAAGTGTGTAGGGTAATTCTGTAATTTCTTATAAGTGTGTGCGCGGGATTAGATATTTTCGAAATTTCCAAACCTTTAAAGGTCCCAGTTTCGTTCAATTGTAGCTACCAGTTGCAAAAATATCTTCCACGATCTTTTCCAAACCTTCTCTCTGAGCGATTCACACACACATCTCTCAAACCCTAAATCACCGTTTGATCGTCAATGGAGTTTGTCAAAGAACATAACTGTCTCCCTTATTCCCTTAAACACACTGACCTTCAACCTTTCCATGGCATGATGGACTTCCTTTGAAATTCCCATATACATCATGCCATCAATGTCAATCCTACCATCTATATATCTCATATCGAACAGTTCTGGAAATATGCTTCTGCCAAAACCATCAACGGAGTCACCTCTTTGACATCCAAAATCGATGGCAACCCTATCAATATATCAGAGGAAACCATCCGCCAACACTTGCATCTTCAAGATGCCGCAGGTATAACAGATCTATCTCTTACTGCCTTACATGAAGGCCTTTTTGCAATAGGGTATAGGGGCCATACTGATTCTTTTACTTTCTTTAAAGCACATTTTACCCCTAAATAGAAATATCTTGTGCATATTATACAACAGTGTACAAGCCCTAAAAGAACTGGTTGGTCAGAATTTTCTTCAAATATAGCCACTGCCTTAGTGTATTTATCAACGGGCCAACAGTTCAAATTTTCAAACATGATTTTTCAGGGGATGTTAAGGCATCATGCCCTAAAGAATGGGAAATTTTTTATGTATCCTCGATTTTTGGCTGAAATAATTACAAGATCTTGCAATAATTTTAATATACATAAAAGGATACATGTTTCCCATAGGCACTCTTTACCAACAATAAAAGACTTTTAAAACCAAGTGCCAATTTTTTCAATGTAGATGTCCCATTGCCTTCTGCAATGCTGGACATCAATCCACCAAACAGAGGAGAGGGTCCTGAGCAGGCTCAGCCATCCATCACTGCTTCACCCCCAGGACCCCAACCCATTCCTCATGATACAAATATTCCATCTGCTCCTTCTATCACACCTACATCCCCACTCATACAATATAAACGACAAAGGGTTCCAGGAGCTCCTTCCTCCTCAACCCTAACACCAGAGCCAAATATCCCTGTGCAGGAGGACACTTCTTCACAGAATACCCAAAGGCAACCCACTGAGGACCCTCCCATCCTCAATTTGGAGGTGGCCATCCCATTAGAGGCTGTCCATATGGGGTTTGTGGCTGACACTACTGATGTCTCTGCACAAGAGGCACAGGACAGTGTCAACATCACTAAGACCACTCCCATGGCAACAGAGGGTGTGAAAGCACCTTCTGGAAGTCCCCAGTACCAAGAACAGAGGGCCCCAGATGTTTCTCCTTCTGGAATTCATGCCAATGATAGATCTTAAATACCACTCTCATTTGATGATCTTGAGGCTAGTCTGCAACTTATGATATTGACGGATCCTCAGCTGAAACATGTTGTAGCAGTATTGGAACATCACAAATCCATTATTGCTACACAGGGGGCACAAATCATAGCACTTCAACAGATAGTAGCAGCTCAACATCAAAGAATGGATTATTTTCATCAAGGGTTCACCCTCTGTGGAAATAAGATCATTCAACTTGAGAAGATGGTTCGATCCCTAATGGCAAAGGTTGTAGGTCCTCCTGGCCAAACCAATGCATCCAATAAGGGGGAGAATCAGGAGATCCCTATTTCAGTCCAATCAGCTTCAACCCCTGCTCCAACAGTCCCAGATTCTAGGCTAACTGTCCCAACAGCTACTCAAGTTGTTAGCCTAGAAACTCAAGCTGCCCCTATCAGAACAACTGGGGTTGTTATCAGAGAAGGAACTCAGGCTCCTGTCAGTACAGTCCAATCCACAGCATCTGTTTCCAGAGATAAGGGCAAGGGCATACTTATTGAATCTCCAAAGATTAAATTTTCCTCTAAAGAAGCCAGGTTGCTCATGATGCTGAATTTGCAAGAAATTAGCAGAGGAATAGGATGATCTCTTAGACCAGCAAACTCATGCTCCAATGAAAGATGATGAAACCTTAGGTGATTACCTAAGAGGGTTTGTGGTCAAGCAGAATCAGAGGAAAAGGAAAATGCCAACAGGGCATTCAAAGGCAGAACACAGAAAATTTTTGATAAACTTCTCTGCATCTGTTGGAATTCCAAGAATAATGGCTCAGTCATGGCCAACAGATTAGCTGCAAGATATACATGACAAAGAAATGGAGAAACAGAAAGCAGCCAAAGTCTCCCAACAAGTCCAAAGCCAACAAGAACCAGGTCAATCTGGTGTCAGTGATCCTTCTCCTCCTGTTCAAGCTGTTGCAACTGATCCTCAATCTGAATCAATTCAACAAGCAAAGCTTGATCAGGTGAAAAGAGTACTGTTTGAGCATCAGCTGCAGAAAGTAATGGAAATTGAAAAGACCCTTGATCATCATGACTTCTCCAAGCCTCCTATTACATACTGGTATGCTAAGTCAATGGATGACATTGATTTAAAATATCATTTTGTAGTCAAAAGAGAAGCTGGTCCTGAGGAAGAATACAAGAGCATAGTTCATCTAGTACAGAGGATGATCAGAGAAGAGCTAACTCAAATGCATCGTATTGGAACAGTTAGTCAGTCTAGGTCTCCACGTCTTTGGGTTAAGCAGAGTGTATAAGATCTTAAAAGCATTTTTGATCCAGAATCTATCAGAAGTGACATAGAAGCTGCCAATGATATGAAGATTGTACATGTTGATCTATATGTGAAATCAAAGACATATAGACTCAAATTTGCAAATGGATCCAGCATGTTCTTCAATTTTTAGTTCTTTGATCTTCCAAAAGCATGGTTACTGCAAATAAGCTCAGTGAAGATATACTGTGATATAGAAGAGATGAAAAGAGATTTTTTAAAGGCAATAAAGCAGAAACTTACACAACTGTAAGTTTTTGGATGCCTTAATTTGTAGATAACAGTTTTACTTTGTTTTATTTCCTTATTTGTACAAAAACTTAAAATCTTGTGTAAAGAGTTTAAGTTAGGGGGAGATTGTTGGGAAATATTCTAAGTATGTCAAGCTGTTAGTTAGATTTCTCAAACTGTTAGTAGATTTTCTGTGTAATTACAAAGTTCAAGCTGTTAGTTGAGTAAGTTCGAGCTGCTAGTTCAAAAGTTCAAGCTGCCAGTGCTCAAGTTCAAGCTGCTCAACAGATAGACTTCAAGCTGCTCAACAGTTTAATAAACAGAAAGTGCTGAAATTCAATAAGAGATTTATATTCGAAGATTCAAGCATATCTACTACCAGAGGAATCAGAGTTTTTCAAGGAAACAAATCAGAAGGCTTTATATATAGATAGAATAGGTTTTTCTATTGTAAGCCTGCACGTACAAGTTTTTGATTCAGTTGTAATTGCTTTCTGATTAAGTTTTCTCAAGCCTCTAAGGTTGTAAAACCCTAAGAACAGTCTGTGTTTTTCGTCTAATCAAACAGATTAGAGGTGATTGTAATCAGTGAGTTTGGCAATACAAAAGATTTGATTTTTGATTATATTTATGTGTTATTTGTTCTGAAAGTTTTTCTTAAAACAATTAAGTGTTATTCCACAAACTTCTTAATTGGACTTTGATTCAATACACGGTTATTGGTTTTATACTCTGATTGATTCAAACCAGTTAATCTTAGGTAGTGATTTGATCCTGTCAATTCAAGAACAAATCGCTCGAATCAATTCTGAACACATCAATTTTCAGCCGTTCGTACTCCACAACAGAATGGTGTCATTGAACGAAGAAATCGGACACTGGTGGAATCTGCAAGAACGATGCTGGCATATTCCAATCTTCCGTTATTTTTATGGGCTGAAGCCGTTGCAACAGCTTGTTTCACGCAGATTCGATCAATAATCAATAAAAGATTCGGAAAGACTCCGTACGAATTAATAAACGAAAGGGTACCTAATGTTAAATTTTTCCATGTCTTTGGATGCAGGTGCTTCATATTAAATGACAAAGACAATCCAGGAAAATATAATAAAAAAGCTGACGAATGTATCTTCATTGGGTATTCGAAGGTGTTGGTAGCCTTCCGGGTCTACACCAAGCAGACCAAGATAGTCAATGAAAGCGTAAATGTAAATTTTGATGAAGGCGTGGTAATGGCTTCTGAACATACCAGTTTAGGTACCGAACATAACAAGACGACTTTTATGGAGTCAACTGAACAGAGTGCAGATAATTCAGATTTAAATAAACTGTTCAAGAATTTCTATGAAGACTACTTTGAAAAGCCCAAAACTAATGTTTTAAATTTGGTGCCTGACAGGATTACTGAAGATCCCGTCGTAGTCTCGGATCATTCTCATCAACCAATTTCAGAAGAAACTGGAGAAGCTTCAACAACAGATGTGCACTTACCTACTGATATTGTAAAACCCATTCAACCTCCAGAATCTTTTGAAACCCCCTTAACATCTGAACACTCAGAAACTCCTATCTCAGATAATATACCGTCTACAACTGAAGCTAACCCCCGACTTCCCTACTTAGACTTAAATCCTAATTAAGACCACATTCAACCGTATCCACATACTTTTAAGTGGACTAGAATCACCCAACATAAAATATCATTGGTGATCCTTCTGCATCAGTCCAAATCAGAAGAGCAACAATAAACGAGTGCTTATTTTCTAACTTTTTCAGCAAAATTGAGCCAAAGAATGTGAAAGAAGCTCTTTTGGATGCTGATTGGATTGTGGCAATGCAAGAAGAACTGAATCAGTTCGAAAGGTTGAAGGTCTGGAGATTGGTAGAGCGACCTAAAGATAAATCAATCATTTTGCATTTGATGCTCATAAAAACTTCACAATTTACCAAATGGATGTAAAAACTGCATTTTTAAATGGGGAACTAACTGATGAAGTATATACATATCAGCCCGAAGGGTTTACCGATCCTTCGAAGCCTAATCATGTATATATTTTAGATAAATCACTGTATGGCCTTAAACAAGCACCGCGTGCTTGGTATGATGCACTTTCAACATACTTGTTGAAATGTGGATTTAACAAAGGTGCCGTGGATACTACCCTGTTTATAAAACCTCAGGGGCCAGATATTATAGTAATTCAAATATATGTAGACGATATAATATTTGGGTCTACAAATCCTGAATTTTGCAAGAAATTCACTTTCTTAATTTCCCAGAAATTTGAAATGAGCATGATGGGAGAAATAATTTTTTTCTTAGGTTTACAAGTTTAACAATTGACTGATGGTATTTTTATCAATCAGTCCAAATATATTCAAGACATGTTAAAGAAATTTAACATGGTCAACAGTACTCCTATGAAAACTCCCATGGCTCCGGATTCAAAATCCAAACTCGATGATGACATTTCAGGGAAACCTGTAGATGTAACTCATTATCGAGGAATAATTGGGTCATTAATGTATTTAACTGCAAGTAGACCTGATATTATGTTTGCTACATGTGTTTGTGCAATATATCAGGCAAATCCAAAAGAATCACATTTAGCTGCTGCTAAAAGAATTTTAAGATATCTGAAGGGAATGCCAAACCTTGGTTTGTGGTATCCCCGAGAATCTTCATTCAATTTAACTGCTTTTTCTGATGCTGATCACGCGGGTGATAAGATGGACAGAAAAAGTACATCAGGTGTAGTTCAATTCTTAGGTGACAAACCCGTCTGCTGGTCATCCAAGAAACAACACTGTGTTTCATTGTCTACAGCTGAAGCAGAATATGTTGCTGTATCATCATGCTGTTCTCAGGTGTTGTGGATGAAGGGTCAACTGCGAGACTACGGGTTTACACCACAGAAGATTATGATATATTGTGATTCTCATAGCGCAATTGCTATAGCATCTAATCCAGTGCAACACTCAAAAACCAAACACATCGACATCCGGTATCACTTTATTAAGGATCATGTTGAAAATGGTAATATAGAATTATATTTTGTTCCTACTGAATATCAATTAGCTGACTTGTTTACCAAAGCATTAGATGAAAAAATGTTTAATTTTTTGGTATACAAGTTAGGTATGTTGAATCATTAGATTTAAAAATTCAGTAGTTACAATTTATAATTTTAAATTTACAATTTTATTTGATCTTCATTTGATGTTAAAATTCATGAAGTTTAAAAGTTTAAATTTTCCGGAATTTAACTGATCTGGATTGTCATTGTGCAGGGGGAGCAGAAAATGAATTTATCTGATTTTGAGAAAATCTGATAAATTTTATCTGATGTTTTGTAGGGGGAGCAGACATGAAAAATATTGTATACATCTGAGGGGGAGCTGAATAGCAAACATCAAGGGGGAGCATTTTATGTTTTAAATATATTTTTTGTGTTTTGTGATTTTTAATTTTCATTCTTTTTAGAACTAGTTAAAATTTGGTTTGAATATAGTTAAAAAAAATTTTTTGTGTGTGTCATCCATTTTTTTTCTTTCTTCTCTGTTAATTGTGTTTTAAATTTTTTTAGGGTTTTATATATTTTTTTCTGGAAGAAAAATTTTTGGGTTTGTGAGAAATGGGCTTGTAATGAATAGAAGAAATAGGAGAATGTGGGCCGGGTATATTTTGTTTGAATTTTTGAAATTTTCAACTATAAAGTTGAATTTCAAATTTCAATTTCATTTTCTCGAAATCAGCCACTATTCATCTTCTCTATTACGCCTCTTCCTTCATCACAAAGAAACCTCAAAAACTCACAAACTTTCGATTATTTCAATCTGGTCAGCAAATAATTGTGAGTTTTACTTCTGTTTTATGTTTTATATTTCAGTATTATACATTTTTACTGTTAGTTTCTTAAATTGATTGTTCGTATATCTGTGTGTGCGTATGAACACCAAGCAGTGTTCATGGGTTTTTGAATTTTGGTTATATTATTTTGCAATTAATAGTGTGGTTGTTTGCGGATTATCACTATGAACTTGAATCTCAAAATTTCAAAGTTCAATTTACACCACACAGACAGAAATTTGAATTTTTAGTTCAAATTTTATCAAGTTCTTGTTTCACTGAAATTCAGATTTTTACCAAATATGTTGTTGTTTCTGAACAAAGTTCAGTAAACAAAACTTGTTTGAAATCATTTTTCGAGTGGGGTTCATCATTTTAATCAGTATTATAGTCCCTGGAATCAAAAGTTTTGAAAATCAGTGTATAGGGACTTCAAAATAATTTCAAACATATTTTCTCGAATAAAGGTATAATCGAGTAATCTCTCAGTTTCATTCGAGTTGCATGATACTTTATTCGAGAAATGTGTTGTTTCAGTCGAGTTGATCACTTAGTCTTTCGAGAAAATTCAAAGGTTATTCAAGTTGGTCTCCTATTCTAATCGAGTCCATTCATGACTAATTCGAGTTGAACTAAATCCAGTCCTTAGAATTAATATTTCATTCGAGTTGAGTTATATAACATCCAAGTTGGGTTTATTCTTAGTTCGAGAACCATTCTTTGATGTTCGAGTTATCTTGAGTCCAGGACTTGGAAAATTTTCAAAATTATTCTCGATAGGTTTATCAATTGAGAAAGGACTCAAAATCATTCGAGTGAGTTGTGAACCATTCGAGAATTTTTTGTATTTCATTCGAGTTGGTTCTTAGACTTATTCGAGAAATCTTTTATGCAATTCGAGTTTATACATAGACTCATTCGAGATTCATTACACATCATTCGAGTTTAATTGAGAATCATTCGAGGAGTTTTATGTATCATTCGAGATTTATACTCAATTTTTGTTGAAAAATTTCTAAGTGTTGGGATTTTATTTTTTTAAGAAAAATGTCACATTTTTCAAGAAATTGTTTAAATCTGTGTTTTTCTAACATTGGTTTCTGAAAGATTGACTTTGGAATCCTATCAATAATATTTTCATATAATTGTTTAGAATCCCGATGCTTTAAACAGAAAAGCACATATTTTTATAATTTCTGGCAAAATGTTTTATTTTTCTATTTTGCAGGATTTCATTTGTTTATCTGCTGAATCTAACATGTTTATTATTTTACACAGGTTACAAATGGCTTCTCAAGGTCAATCCCAACATTCAAACTCCTCTAACTCCCATTCTTCATCTAACCACACTCTTGTATCCAAACCAGTTCGTTCCGCATCCGCGGTCTAGACCTTCACCATCTACCCTTATTCCAGATAATCAGTTGGTCAAACCTAAAAACTGTCTACCATTCAAAGATAATAACCACCGTCTGGATACCAAAGTTATAAAAGTTAGCCACCCAATCATTGTAGATATTCTCAAAGGCCATCCTTTGGGATATCTTCTCCAATATAAACCATCCATTCCTCAAGTATATCTTCAACAATTCTGGCACACCATAAAGTTTGTTCCTGCAGATGGTAACCATCATTTCAAGGTTACCATCGATCAATTCAAAAACCAAAATCACACTAGCCAGACTCAGGCACAATCTATTTCTACCTCGTAGAATAGATACAGTAAACTTTCCAGAGTTAGCTGATTCTGAGGATTTTGTATTAGACGAGGAGTTGGTCCATGATCTAATTTGTATGGGATATTCAAAGCCTCTACCCAAAAGTTCAAAATTCCACGGCAACGGACTGAATGGTGAATGGTACAATTTATTTGAATCATTAATTGGTGCATGACGTCTAAACACACGAGCATAGACAGATGCAGTATACACTGTCTCCGGATCTTCCATGGCATCGCTTTCAACAAGCACTATGATTATGCACAGTGCATATGGATGGATCTAAAAGAAATTGTGCTGGCTAAGACAACTAATAGATCAAGGAAATTTGTTCCTTTGCAACGATTCATTCAAATCCTAATCAGAGGCATTCTCAGAGCAAATGAAAACATACCGAAAAGATCCAGCTCTCAAAGATGCCCTGATTATGTAATGATGAGCTTACATGAAGTACCTGATTCTCCAAATGTGCAACATCATGCCTATTCCGGAAGCTTTGTTAAAGTATGCAGATCAGGAGAGTGAAAATGTGAGGCTGTATAGAATAGATCATGCTCCCATAGAGAGACCCAAGAACCGGGTTCTCTAAACCAAGGAGTTGTAGGACTAGAGGAACTTCAGCAAGGGGCTGAAGTTCAGGGAAGCCTTCGAGTGTCTGAGGGAGCAACGGTTGAAGTAAGGGGAGGTGAGGGAGATGCGAGTAGTTCTGATTTAGAATGTACCTTGTCGAATATTAATGAGGGAGCAGCGGAAGGTGAGGATGATGATGATGATGATGATGATGATGATGATGATGATGAAGGTGATCCAGATCATGATGAGGGAGGAGCTGCTTTAATTGATGTTGTAAATATAGCTCAGCAGAGTGTGAGGGATGCCCAAAGCCCAGACAGCCGGGACAGAGCCACATATGCTGTTAGCTCCCAACAGGGAGTTAGCATTGAAGAAGTCAGTATCCCACTGACGATTGCACACCCCCCATCCACTCAGTCTCCTCTCAACAAGAGAATGTTTCAATTGAACACCAGGATCTAGCTCATATGCTATCCGATAATCCTTTGGATTTGATGGATATTGAAATTAGTACACATCTGCCCGAGTGTAAGACTTCGTTTCTCTCACGGAGTCTAGAACCGATACACACTAGGACACTTGCGTCTGCTTCATTCGTTGAAGTAAGTGCAGTTGAACTCAGTGTCACTGCCGGAACAACCTCAGTAATGGAAGCATTCGTTGCTCCGTCACTTGAAGAGGTTGGAAGTCTAGTCAGAGCCACGACTATGCCAACTCTGAGCACTGGCCACACAGAGGTTCTTTTTACAAGTTCCATGTTGTGTCAACTGGAAGTCTAAGTGACCCAATAGTTAATCTTTCCCCATTTGTGACTGAAACTACTTCGACTCGGGCATTGAATGCTGCTGTTGCTGGTGTGAACAATCATGTCTCAGCTCAACTATCAGAAGTTATGGCTCAAATGACGAACATTCATAAGTTTTTAAAAGGAAAAGCTGTAGCGGAGGAGTCAGTAAAGCAACCAGATCCGAATCAAGCTATAGAAGAGCTAAGGAGACTTAGTTTTTGAACAATTTGACGAAATGAGAGAGAGGATGATCGGGTTGGAAAGTACAATGATAACAGCCTTGGGCAATTTATCAGAACGTGTGGCAGCAGTTGAACAATCATGCAAGGCTCAAGGTTCTGCGCCTAAAAGGAAACATGATGAGCATGATGATGACTCCGATGATGCTCCTCATGAGGGGGAGAAGAGGAGGAAGCTTGATGAGCCGACACCGGGTCTTCTAATGATCACCTATCCAGAGAAAGATCCTGAAGGTCAAGAGAGAGGTGAAGCAGGAAGTTCAAAAGAACCTGCTGATGTTCAAGAAGGACATGAATTGATTCTTTATGAAGATGTTCCTGTTCCATTGAACATACAGTCAGAGTTTTACAATTTCGATGAATATGAAGAGTCTGATGATGATGAACAACAGAAAGCATCAATGATTGAGGATATTACTGAAAAGGTTGTAGAGATAGAAGAATATGATGATGATGTTATAGAGCTGACAGATGTTACTGTAAGAGCTGATAGAATAGAAGAGGAAGAAGTGTTGGTTCAAGAAATTTTAAAAGATGATATACCTATACCAACGGTTGAAAAGCCTGAGGTTACGGTACAAGTAAAAGAGGAAGAGGTGGAGCCATTCCCTGTTGAAAGTTTCATTCCTCCGGTTGTGAAAGAAGTTAATGAATTTGAGATTATGGAAAGATTTTTTGATGAGTATGTGTTAGCTGATGAGACACAGAGGCAACATCAATTGAGGTTTGAAGTTCAAAGAATAGTTCAGAAAGAAATTGATGATATGTTGTGCCTTCTGAATGAAGAAGAAGTTAGAAAGAAAAAGAAAAAGGGTCTGGAGCTTACATCGAAGAAATCGGCTGAGTATATTAGAAAAAGAAATAAATTGCCATATCTTGAAGACCATCTTGAGAAAAAGATTTTCAGCAAAAAGCAAGCACCTTGCACATTTCTGAAGTTACATAGAGTGTTGGAGCCGAATAGACCAAATCTGGTGAATTATGCAAGTTTTCTTCAAAACAAGGCTCAAAGTGCTGAAAAGGTTAAAAGTGAGTTTCCGATAGTTGATCTAATAAAGATTGAAAAGGATAGATTCGTTAAGATCTTTTATCCTACCTTCACTGTTACAAGATCGGATGGGAATACATACTCTTTCACTGAAGCTGATATGTTTTGGATGAACTTAGTGGACATTGAAGATTTGTTTGACGAATTATGCAGAAACAAAAGAAACGAGCATTGCAGATTTGCTCTGAAGACTTTGTTTCACTTCATGCATATAAAGCTTGTTCTTATGTCAATTCAAGATCTCCAAATTGGTGTTTAAAGGGGCATGCGGAAAATAAATGTGACTATGCCGAATAGGGAAATCAAGTTTGCTAGGGAGCTGAAAGAGTTTCAAGTTATTATGGTCAAGCGTCCAGTTGTAATGTACAAAGATAAAAATCGAAAGCTGAGAGCTATGAGGACCATTGAATTGAACAAGTTTTGTGATGGAACTCTCCAGAAGGTTATGAGTGGGCTAAAAGGAAAATTGGCTGCTGATCAGAAAAGAAAAACGAAAAGAGGAGCTCTCAGTGCTAATGATAAGAAGCTCATAGTGGAAGTCATATCAAAGATAAAGTGGAGGCTTGCAAACAGAAGGAGTGTTAGAATATTGAAATGAAGTTGGGACTTTCAAGATAAAGACTTTGCTTATTTCATCAAAGGGGGAGATTGTTGGAATATTATTTTGTTAATGAAAAACAAAGTCTAGGGTTTAAAATGTAATTAGATCAAAGTTGTAAATAATATAAATAGAATGTTTGACTTTGTGTTTAGATATAGATCTGACATTTTGAATATTCTTGCACGGAATTTCAGAGAATTTTCTAGGGCTACAGTACGACTTCATCTTTCATCTCTGTAAATCATTTTGTGATTAATCAAAGCATTCGGTTAGTTGTTCTTGATCTTGATCTTTATTGTATTGATTAATTGTTGATTGATAAGTAGGAATCATATAAATTCCGATTTCTAAGAATTGATTAAATTCTTAATAAAGCTAAAAAATTATTGTATCTCAATTATGTATTTTTATTAATTATAAATAAAGTTACGAAATTTACTATGATTTCCCTAATCAATATATGGATATAATCTATAATATTTAAAATTTAATATTGAGTCATATCTCGTCCATAATTTTTCAACGTTTGTAGTATTTATTATCAAATTTTATAATTATTCTAAAATTTATAATTTATTAAATAGTTATTACTAAAATAAATCAGTATATTACAGGGTAAATAAACTAGTACTCATAATAAATGACTAACTAAATCCGCTATTGGTCGTTCTCTCGTGAGGCCAAGTGGTGTCTTGTACATTAGTAACACGTGTCAATTAGCATTTAAAAGTTAAAATCAATTAATCTTACAACTCATACTTTGAAAGTACCGCAACTAGAGTAGATCTCACTGATATAATCTCAACAACGAATATCATTAAATTTCATATATGCTCTCATTTTAGAAATGAGAAAATCGATGGTTAAATTTTTTTTTTTTTTTTGTTATCTAATTTTTAATAACTTGATCTTTAAAAATTTTAAATTGACCCGAAAATATTTGTACTGATTATATGTATTACATTTGTTATTATTATATATTATTGACAACAAAAGATATTAAAAAATATTATTATTATTATAATTACAATATAAATTTAAAAAGAATTTAATCGACTAATCACTCATGTAATACATACACTAGTAGAATAATCTATCTATTTATATCTATTAATAATATAAAATGAGTAACTAATTTGTCACGTGTCGACCCTTCATTTAATTTGTCACGTATCAAAAATTACAATCTGTTACATGTCATTACAAAATTTAAAATTGAATTAAAAAAAATCTAATTAAATCTAATATAATTTTATCTAACTAATCAAATATATAATTAAATAGAATCAAATTGTAACACCCTCACTTTTCCCATAAAAGTCACGTCATCACAATATCATAAGTGACAATATCGCATACAATCTACTTAACACATGTCAGAGGATGCTACAACTCACTATTAATTTAAACTTTCATTCAACATCTTCCATACATACTGAATACATACAAAACATATTAGTTCACAAAATCCCAGATATGCAATCATAAGTAGTACTCGTCTAATCATCACACAAAACAAGTTTAAACTTCTTTAGCAAATCCCCAGTCCCAATCCAGCAGACACATCTACCGATACCCTCTCTGATTCCCTGATCATGATAGACTCGAAGACGTAAGCTTGGAAGCTCGTGAGTACGCGAGAGTTAGACTCTGTAGCATAAACACATAACACACGTACACATAGCACATACGCGCATGCCAATCTCTATCTCTAATCCTGGCAATCAACAGCATATCTCAGGTATGAACATAAAGCATGAGATCCAGAACCCTGCACAGACTATCACTGTGGGGACCCTTCCCCGGCTAACGACCGCACGCAGCAGTGGGTAGCTAAAACCCTGTAGCTCAGGCATGACCTGGCTACAGGCCCTGCCGTGTATACACGCTTTAAAAACTGGTTAGGGACAGTCAGCCCGTGCGATCACCCATCGCGAATCACCATCCGTATGGAACTCATCACGGACACCCTGGGATGGATCTCATCTCATGCACACATATAACACATATGTAGGAATAGAATCATACCTGAGGGTCGCGTCCCTGTCTCGTACACGATATACAATGTACACAAAGAAGCCACACAACTAAGACTCGTAAAAATGATCATGCGGTTGGAAAAGGACTCGAGTACTCAGCTGATTGTTCTGACTGGTTCCCTGAACCCCGAAATCCCTGATCTCATTCGGCTCGCTGCCTGCTCGTCCCTGTAATCACACGGATCTCAGACTGTTAATTCAGACCCAACTAGTACATAAAACTCAAAAATAACTCTATAACTGAACTGGACCCGACAAACAATCCCAACTGGACCCCAAAGCCCATCCAAACCCCAGCCCAATACCCTCGATCGTGCCCCATGCCCAGCCCCCATCGCGATCGTGCTCGAGAGGCCTGCGTCGTGACCACGCTCGGAGGATCGCGACCGCGCTTCTTGGCGTCTGGTTCCCCCTACTTCGCTTTCATGGCTGCCCAGGAGTTATTTCACCCCACATATACGATTTCCAGCAGCAACCAACTCCCATAACCAATACATATTAACTCTCTACATACCCTTAGCCAATTTTCACAATTTCAGTAACAACCAACACGAATTTAAGCTACCAAATTGGAGATTCCTTACCTTGAAACTCAAGAACTCAAGGAAGAAGATGAAGATTGGATTTCAACAACTTAATCTCGGATTTGGGAAGCTTTCTCTTGCTGTTGATGCTTCACGCACGCACACAGACTCACACACACACACACACACACAATGTACACTTTTTCATCTTCCAAATAAGGAAAGGAAAAGAAAGGAAGGCACATATATACACCTTCTATTTTAGGCGTGTTCTGACCCAATAACCCGAACACGATATCACATTTTCGCTATTAATACCACTTTAACCCATTTAATCTCGCGAACTCATAAACACAATTAATCCACCAAAATAACTCGATAACACGTAATTCACAATCCCAACACGTATTAATCCACTAATCGGGAGATAACTGGACCAACATAATATTATTAAAATAATAATCCACTAAAATAAATCCACGTAGCAGCTCAGAAAATGGGACGTTACACAAATAAACTCAATTTTTTTATAATTATTTCATGTTTTTTTTAATGAATATTATATTCATTTTTTTTTTAAATTCAACAAATGTAGTGCATGAGTATATAACTCAGTATATATTAGAAGAAAACATATTTTGACACGTGTCGCTTTCATGTTTCGCCATAAAAAACAAATACAACTTTTAAAAAAAAATATTTGACGAGTAAAAGATATTAGTTGATACATATTTCATAACATTTTGTTTCTTGTGATAAAACATATATTATGTTATACATAAACCAAAGTATCAAATTAATTAAATAAACTATAATATATAAATTTATAAATATAAAAGTAGCTAATATTAATATTTATTTATAAAACGAAAAAAGAATAATAGCGTTGATAAATAATACTAACGAGTTATTGAACAACCGCGCGTTATTGCGGGGTCTAAAATATTAATTACAAAAATAAATATAAAACTACATGAACAAAAATACTTTTCAAATAATTCAAATAACGAAACATAAAGAGCTGATATAGATTCAAAAATCAAAACAAATGATAGTGTTTGTGACGTCATCATGTTTTGATGGTATAATTGGAATCACCAGGATCAACACACAACCCAATGATTAACATGATAATTAAAATTGATGCTTAATTCAGATTTAAGCAGTTTCACACTAAAGCAATAAAAGTACTTGTATACAGTGATTAAGTCTAACTATTACAACATCATATAGTGTTTTAAAGTATCAAATCCCAGCCCAAAACTACAAACATCAGTGTACCACTAGCTTCTAAGTCTCCGTGATATTGAATTGAAATGCTTAAGAAGAAGGTCCAGCTACACCTTTGTCTTTGCCTGAAAACATTGTGAGTCATCAATAAGCTAATTTGCTTAGTGAGATAACATATTATAATTCAACAAATATTTCTTTACAAGCATAGTGTGAAAAATGGGCAGTGTAAGACCTATAGTATTTGAAAACCATGCAGTGCAAGCATGGGGTTGGCAGTTCAAAATGCTGATCGGGGATGTGCCGAACCTGACCAGGATAACGGGTGGGATGATCAGTCCCCGACAGTGGCTTGCTGTCAGCCCCAGTCCAGGTTGCATCAGATTGTGAAGTAATGATCATGCAGTGCAAACATGATGTAAATAGATGCACTTTCAAACGAACGCTGGCTACATGTTTGTTACATGTCAAGTACGAGTGTGCATCATAACAACGAATCATTCATGAGTTCCAATTGATATATGAACAATGTGAACATGCCATTGAATATGTAAAATGTGAATGCAAAGACAATAAATGTTAGAATAATAATCTATTACTCACAGTGGTTTGTATAGTGATAATTGCCTCTGAATCAATGTGTGTTAAACAACACCACAATGATCTGTCAAGTCAGTGTGATAGTGTATTAATGTTAGTAATTTCTTAAAACTTAATTTTGAATAATTATGTAAATTTGAATTAAAATTCGGACCACATACGAATATCGAATGATCCGAAATCCGGATGGTCCGAGGTCCATCCTTGGTAATTATGTTGAGACCTCATCCGAACTTCGGATGAATAGTGATCCGAACTTTGGATGAATAGTTGATCCGAATTGGTCATCTGGACTTAGTGAATTTTCTAAAAATTTTCATCCGAAATTGCATATGGTCCGAACTTGGTTGAGATCCGGACTTCGGATGAACAGTGCCCGAATTCGGTTCATCCAATCCGAGTTCATACTTGTATAATTTCCAATATTTTCCAAAATATACTTTTGGTCAGTTTATGCATGTTTTGAGTCTAACATTGTAAATATGAACTTAAAATGCACTCTTTTAACTTAAAACATAACACCAATGTACCAAAATATTCCATATTTGTCCAATTTTCATCAATGGTCGATGAACACACACACTAAAACACACACTAATCTCAAAATCATACTTAGAGCTTGAATTAGAGTCTGAAAATTGGTGTGTTGCTCCATTAACACTCGATTTTAACATAGCAACAACAATCTATAACATGCATTAACATTTGCAACCTAAATCCTTTGATTCGGTTCACACCAAAACCGAACCAAAAACTCTAAAATTCGTAATATTGAATGATTTTTACCTTGATTTGATGCTTGCAGTTGTTATAGTTCCTAAATTGCAACTTGAATCCAACTTTTGCGTTTTTATTTGATGATTTTGGTGTTTCTTGGATTGAAACCGTGAGGTTTAGAGAAAGAGGGAGAGGATACGGTGAGAGAGGAGAGAGAGTGTGTGAAGATTGAAATGAAGGGGTTATTTCCCTTTTTATTGGTTACTTTGCATTATTTGCAAATTACACCCCTTAACTTCGTATTTTCTTATTTAACCGATTTTAAGTCGGTTTCTCATTATTATGCTCGCTCAAAAGACGACAATGATAATTTCTCATTATCATTGCTATGTTAAAATACTTTAACCGTTGATGGTATTTTAACCGATGTCGGTTCCTTATTGTTTGCTTGCTCAAAAAACTACGATGAGGATTTCTCCTCATCTTTTGTTATTTTTAAATAGTGATCGAAATTTACTTAGAATTAAATCGATAAATATCCGGTAATACATTAATTGTGTCTTAAATTGCCAATTACAAGTAATTGAAAAGCAGGGATGTTACAGCATGGGCTCCACCACGCCTATACTTCGTCCACGAAGTCATGCTGCGTTAAATAGACTTGGGTACTTAATCTTCATGTATTCTTCCGATTCCCAAGTATGGTTAGCTCCCCTATGAGGCTTTCACTTGACCAACACCATTTTGATCTCTTTGTTCCGTAGCTTCTTGACTTTTTGTAACACCCGAGTTACCACAAACAGTACACGTCATAATTTCTTTAAGTACATTTCATTAAGTAATAAATATTACTATTGTCTGATACCACAGGTCCACATACCTGATTCAAAAAGCTACAAGATACTTAATTACAAAATATGTATTAAAGATATGATGGTGGTCTAATCTAGCTTCTAAAATCTTCAATCAGAGTGCGGAAGATTGAACAAGCTACCCGAGACCGCAATAATCATCACAAAATAGGCATCAGCAATAGATTCAAATGTCTGTAATCCTCTAGTATCAAAGCTCACTTAGCTTGGGACGAACTACCTGCTATAGCCTTGGCCTTATCAACTTTTCCTGTAAAGAGAGTTGTCATGACAGAGTAAGCTAACATTGCTTAGTGAGTTAACAGAGTACCATTAGATACCACACATATATAACATACTATCAGTTCATGTCGGTAAGTCAACACGTCAGAGACGACAAAGATTTGGGAGTCAACCCAATCTGTATTCCCATGTGTAAGGCCGAAGCCCTACGGGAAGTGTATGGAAACGAGTCAGATAGGAAAGGAATCTACAGAATTCCTTCCTGTGAATGGAGATCTCGCATTCGGTCCGATCAGTTTATGCAGTATGCAGAGGCAAATGTATCAACAATCAAGTAAGCAGTAGGCATGATAAGTATTTACAAAAATGTAAAAGTGAACATGCAATTCAAGGCATTTCAGATATCTAACTTCAATAATGTCAAAAGTAAGTTCCTATCATAATAAGTATTCAAGAAACAGACAACATAGCAAATGTTTCCATACCATTCAGTAACAATTACCAATAAGTAATGAAATATGTTGGGAAATAGTTTAAGTGTGTTCAAACTGTTAGTTAGACTTCTCAGACTGTTAGTAGATTTTAAATGTAAATCCAAAGTTCATGCTGCTAGTTGAAGAAACTCAAGCTGCCAGTGTAAAAGTTCAAGCTGCCAGAGCAAATCAACTCAAGCTGTTCTGTTCATGCTGTCAAGTGATTCAAGCTGCTCAACAGTTTCATAAACAGAAAATGCTGATTTTCAGGAAAAGATATCTACATGAAGATTCCAGCATATCTACTATCAGAGAAGTCATAGTTCGTAAAGGAAACATATCAAGAAGCAATATAAATACATAGAATAGGTCTTTCTATTGTAGAGGAGTATTCTGCATATTTTGAGTCTGTAATTGCTTTATTGATAGAGTTTTCATAAGCCTCTAAGGTTGTAAAACCCTAAGAACAGTATGTGTTCTTCGTCTAATCAAACAGATTAGAGGTGATTGTAATCATTGAATTCAGCAATACAAACAGTCTTGATTACTTCTTATGTGTTTATTAATTATTAATTCTGAAAGTTTTTGTTAAAATAATTAAGTGTTATTCCGCAAACTTCTTGATTAAACTTTGATTCAAAGCAAGATTATTGATTTATACTCTGATAAATTCAAATCAGTTAGTCTTGGTAATTCAGTTTTAGATCCTGACAAGGGGTATCAGAGCCAGGTTGATCTTTGTTTTTCAAAGTCGAAAACTTTCTTTTAAATTTTTAATTGTTTTGCAATGGAATTTGAAAATAGCAGCAGTGGATCTGGGCAAGGACTCAAAGTGCTCATGCTCAAGCCCACTGAGTTTGAGATGTGGAAACTCATGATTCAACAGCATATTCAATTTATTGATTATGCCATATAGGAAGCTGTTGAATTTCCTCCTGTAGTTGATCCAGAACTTGATGATGAGGGAAAACCAGTCAAAACTCCTCCAAAAACTGAACTTGAAAGGAAGGGTAGAATGAATGAAGTGAAAGCACTTACACTTTTACAAATAGCCATTCCTAATGCTTATCAACATCAGTTCAAAAAGTTTTATACTGCTCATTCTCTTTGGAATGCCTTAGAGAAAAGATTTGCTGGTAATGCCAGTACCAAGAGAAATCAAAAGGATCTCTTGAAACAGCAGTATGAAAACTTTTCTGGTGGCAAGAATGAAAACCTTACTCAAATTTTTGACAGGTTCAACAAACTGATAAGTGAACTGGAAAGTGCAAAAGTCAATCTGGATCAAGATGAAGTCAACAGAAAGTTTCTCAGATCTCTTGGAGAAGAATGGACAGTCTATGCTGCACAATGGAGAACAAAAGACACTCTTGATGAGATAGAATTGGATGATCTGTATAACAGTTTAAGAGTGTTTGAGACTGAGATTGATGCTAAAAAGAAATCCTTTTCTTATAATCACAATACTGCTCTTCTGTCTTCTGAAAAATCTAATAACTGTGATTCTTTTTCAGGTGGTGATGGCAACTCTGCTGAAACTCACTATGAGGCTTTTGTTGCCAATGATGGATTATTTGCTCTAAATGTTGAAGACTTGGAACAAATTCATCCAGATGATCTTGAAGAGATGGATTTAAAGTGGCAACATGCAATGCTGACCATGAGGGCCAAAAGATTTCTTAAAAGAACTGGAAGGACCAACTTTCAAGCCAGAACAGAAGGCAAACCAGCTTTTGATAAATCAAAAGTTGAATGCTATAAATGTCATAAGCTTGGTCACTTTGCCAGAGAATGCAGATCTCAAGGTCAACAGCCATCAAGGACTTCACAGCCCATTCAAACATCATCATCAACAGCACTTGTCTCTCAAGAAGACAATGTGTTTGACTGGAGTGATCAGACAGAGGAAGAGTTTCAAAATCAAGCTCTAATGGCAGAAACATCAAATGTCTCCTCCACCGAACTACCATCTGAGGTAAATTCTAAACTCTGCTCTCAATCTTGCAAAAATATGGTTAAAAAGTACAGAGATCATAATGAGAGCATGTGCAAAACTCTAGCTAAGATAGAAGAAAGGAGATATGAATACATGCAAGCCATAGAAGATCTGGAAAAACAGATCAATGATTATAAGGATAATGAGATTCAAATGGGATATGATAGAACCTATCATGAGTGGGAGAAAAAGGAGCTAAATAAGAAAATAGAATCTCTGAATAAAAAGGTAGAAGAGACTGAACAAAAGGTGTTAGAGGCTAATAAGAAACTAGAATCTGTTAACATAGATCTAGGAAACTTTAAGTTAGCAAATCAAAAGCTGGAACACCTAATGGAAGTCCAATTTAAAGATAGAGTAAAATCTCAGGTTAATCCCAAAGAAGGAATAGGATACAGAGCTACTCCACCCCCATACAACAACAAGTACATTCATCCAATGAGTGAGGTTGCTGATAGGCTTGTCAATGAACCACTAGATGAGTCTATGACTATTGTAGATCCTATCCTTGATAACAGTCCTGAATCAAAGGAAAATAAGAGTCAAAATAGAGACTGTAACACAATGAGTGCACCCATAGAGGTCCAAGCTCCCAGTAAGAAAGGAAAGAGAAGATGAGTGTATGCAATGCTACTCCACAAGTTTCTGTACATTCTAACTGTAACACTGCATCTTCATCAAAAGGAAATAAAAGAGGTAAAACTGTTTCTGTCTGCACATGCCAAAAGCATGGTGTTCAAAAGTTTCCTAAACAACAGCAGGTAAGAGGAAATCAGAGAAACAAGAACCAGAAATTGACAGAAAAGTCTGGTTCTCCAATTCAAACTGTCAAAAGGTGTTTTCACTGTGGAAGGAAGAATGACCTAGCCAAGGATTGTTTTTATAAACCAGCTGTTGCAAAACAGACTGTGAAACACACAAAACCAAATCCTATTCAGGCAAAGCACTCAAAGGTGAAACCTTCCACATCAGTTCCAAAGAAAACAGTTGATCACAGGTTTTCAAAAGTTAATAAAAAACAGTCCACACATCAAAAACAAGTTTTGGCAAAGCCTAAATCAAGTTTTAAACAAATATGGTGTGTCAAGGACAAATCTTCAGCTCAAACTGCTAATGCAAAAGATCAGACTGCTAAGTCAAAATCTGATGCTGTTAGTGCAAAAACTGAAGCTGTTAGCACTACAAACACAGCTCAAGCTGCTGAGCATCAATCTGGAACTGCTAGTGAATCATCTGAGACTGTTAGAAGAAAAGATGATCAAAATAGTTGGATACCTCATATTATCACCAAATACTCTCCAAAGACTCCATCAGTAGATCTCACTAAATATAAGAAGTCAAAAACAGTATTTAGTTATGTCAATGTACAAGGCCAACCCAAAACCAATTTGGTTTGGGTTTACTCCACTACTGACTAAGCTGTTATTTGTGCAGGGAAACCACAGGTCTCCTCATAGAACAAGATGGCATTTGGACAGTGGATGCTCTAGGCACATGACAGGCAATTCTGATTGCTTGTCAAATTTCAAAGGTTTTGATGGAGGTTTTGTTGCATTTGGAGGCAACTCAAAAGGAGGTAAGGTTACAGGTAAAGGTACTGTTAATGCAGGCAACATGACATTCCATGATGTTTTGTATGTTGAACAGCTTAAGTACAATTTATTAGGTGTCTCTCAAATCTGTGACAAACAAAACATTGTTTTATTCACAGATTCTGAATGCATTGTTCTTTCAAAAGATTTCAAAGTTCCTGAAAATCTTGTTTTACTAAGAACACCAAGAAAGGACAATGTCTACTGTCTGGACACAGATTTTTTGTCTAAATCAAATACTTTAAGCTGTTTGATATCCAAAGCATCATCCAATAAGTCTGCTCTTTGGCATAGAAGGATGTGTCACATGAACTTCAAGTCCATGAATGTTTTAGTTAAAAAGAATCTGGTAAGAGGCTTACCACAAAAGGAGTTCATTTGTGATGATCATTGTGTAGCATGCCTTAAAGGTAAGCAACACAAAACTTCTCATAAGGCCAAAGAAGTAAATTCAATCTCATCTGTTCTTCAGCTGCTTCATATGGATCTATTTGGTCCAACATCTGTTTTGAGTTTGAATAAAATGGCTTACTTTTTAGTTATTGTTGATGATTTCACCAGATTTATTTGGGTTTACTTTCTTAGGTCCAAAGATGAAACTGCTGAACTAGTTAAGTCTTTTATCCTTAAGATAGAAAACCAATCCAATTCCAAAGTTAAGGTGATAAGATCAGACAATGGAACTGAATTTAAAAATCACATTCTAAACAGTTTCTGTGAGTCCAAAGGCATTGCAAGACAATATAGTGCACCCAGAACACCACAGCAAAATGGTGTAGCTGAAAGAAAGAACAGAACATTAATTGAGGCTGCTAGAACAATGTTAGCTGATTCAAATCTGCCAATGACTTTCTGGGCAGAAGCTGTTAATACAACCTGTTATGTTCTGAATAGGGTTCAGGTTGTCCAATCACAAGGGAAAACTCCCTATGAGTTATTCCATAACAGAAGTCCCCTAATAGCTTTCTTCAAGCCTTTTGGATGCCCATGTACTATCCTTCACACTAAGACTCATTTAGGGAAGTTTGAAAGTAAAGCTGAAGAAGGATTCTTTGTAGGATACTCAACTCAAAGCAAAGCCTATAGAGTATATAACAGTGTGTCTAAAACCATTGAAGAAAGTGCCAATGTTGAATTTAATGAAAATACTGCTAATATCAAAGGAACTGGTCCTGATTGGTTGTTTGATTTAGATTCACTAACAAATTCTCTGAGCTTTGTTGAGTATACTGCAGAAACTGATGCATATAGGGTTGAAGCTGCTAACACAATTTCTCATGCTGCCAATACAACTTCTCAAGCTGTTGGCACAAAGTTTCAGACTGCTGCAGATTCAACAAGTTGGGATGATTACACCACTCTACCACTTCTGTCTTGTGATCCTCCAGGGGTCCTGA
>JAANYP010002376.1:0-43711 GCA_020465985.1 Centrapalus pauciflorus | reverse complement strand
GTCGTAGAACTCACTGAAAGGCCCATCATCTTCTCGTGCTAGTAATTTTCTTCAAATTTCCCCAACTTGAGTTGAAAACTCAAGTTTAACTGAGATCAACACTAACAATGGCACCTTAAATCTTTATAAGTGAGTTATTTGACCAAAAAGTTGTCATTTTTCGTAAATTTTTTCTCGGTTTCACGATATATAACATATAAAGCATAGTGTGAAGCATAATGCGTCCCCCTTCCCCAACTTAAAGAATTGGGGCGTCCTCGGCACACAAATAATTATGAAACAAGAAACATTTACGAAGAAATGAAACAACACATGTAGCATCTAAGTATTGAATATTCAAGCATGTGCAATTTAGTATTGGTGCAACACACATTTTGCTAGGAATTGCCCCTCCCTAACGTAAGTATATTCCTTTTAATTTCCTCAAATCTCAATGGTCCCGAATGTGCAAATTCTTTCCCCAACTTAGTTGGTTGCGATATGTACCACCGTAATATAGGATGAATTATTATTTTACTAACTAATTTAAAAGAGCAACAAACTAAGGCATAATAAACTTTAATCTGCAAAAATTAAAACACACTTTCGTGGTGAAAACGATTGCACTTAGCACGTGCAACAAGCCTTTAAACCCCTCAGTAGCCTGAGTGGACGAGTTATAGTCTCGTGAGGGTTTCTATGGAACACACCCACAAAGTTCTTTGGGTTGCCTCCCAAAAAGCGCTAAGTTTAATGTCTTCAGCCAGACATTTTGGAACTCTGTAGTATTTAAGTGATATCTTCCAAGACCATTGTCTCAGATGATATAATTTCATTGTCAGCCCATTGTACAAATAATTTTAATCTGTGTCCGTTTACTTTAAACGGCTCACCACCTTTTTGATCTATTATTTCAACCGCACCATAGGGGAAAACGTTAGTCACTGTGTATGGGCCTGTCCACTTACTTTTTAATTTGCCTGGGAAGAGCCGCAAGCGTGCGTTAAATAGCCAGACTTTGTCACCTTTATTAAACACCTTTCGTTTAATTATTCGATCGTGGAAAGCTTTTGTTTTTTCTTTATATATTTTAGAACTTTCATAAGCTTCCTTGCGAATTTCTTCTAATTCGTTCAGTTGGTGTTTTCGATTTATACTGGCAGCTGTGAAGTTAAGGTTTGCATTTTTAATGGCCCATAAGGCTCGGTGCTCTAACTCCACCGGAAGATGACATAATTTCCCATAAACTAGTTTATAGGGAGACATACCAATAGGGGTTTTATACGCTGTACGATACGCCCAAAGTGCATCATCTAATCGTATTGACCAATCTTTCCTATCGGGTCGTACTGTTTTTTCTAATATTCGCTTAACCTCCCTGTTAGATACCTCTACTTGTCCACTAGTTTGTGGGTGATATGGGGTAGATATCTTGTGTGTCACTCCATAATGTTTAAGTAGTTTGCTAAAGTACATATTTTTGAAATGAGAACCCCCATCACTAATTATAGCTCTAGGAATTCCATGGCGAGAAAATATATTACGTTTAACGAATTGGCAAACTACTTTGTGATCATTGGTTCTTGTGGCTTCGGCTTCTACCCATTTAGAGACGTAATCAACTGCCACTAGGATGTATTCGAAACCATATGACTTAGGAAAGGGTCCCATAAAGTCTATGCCCCACACATCAAAAATCTCTACTATAAGAATTGGTGTCATAGGCATTTGGTCTCTCTTTGAAATACCTCCTATCTGCTGGCATCGTAGGCATGACTTAACAAACTCGTAGGAGTCCTTAAAGATGGTTGGCCAAAAGAATCCACTTTGTAGGATTCGATGTCCTGTCTTTTTAGCACTAAAATGGCCTCCACATGCATACGAGTGACAGTGATTTAAAATATCATAGTGCTCGTTATCTGGAACACATCGCCGGATAATCTGATCTACTCCAATTTTGAATAAATCCGGCTCCTCCCAAATGTACTGTTTAGTTTGAGAGAAGAAATACTTTCTTTGATGTGAATTCCAGTGGCTTGGGGTTTTCCCTGTGACAAAGTAATTTACTAAGTTAGCGAACCAAGGCACTTTTGCGACGAACAATAATTGTTCATCTGGGAAATTGTCCCGAATGGAGTCCAGCATATCAGTGGTGATTGCTGGCAGTCTCGAGAGATGGTCTGCTACTACATTTTCTGAGCCCTTTTTGTCTCTGATTTCTAAATCAAATTCTTGTAGCAACAGTATCCAACGAATTAGCCGTGGCTTAGCATCTTTCTTAGCCAAGAGGTGTCGTAAGGCACTATGATCGGAATACACAATTACCTTAGCTCCCCAGACGTAAGATCTAAACTTATCTAGCGCATATACTACTGCAAGCAATTCTTTTTCAGTGGTTGTGTATTTAATTTGAGCTTCAGAGAAGGTTTTACTTGCATAGTATATTACCACTGGCTTTTTGTCCACTCTTTGACCAAGGACGGCACCTACTGCATGATCGCTGGCGTCACACATGATCTCAAAGGGTTGAGACCAATCAGGTGATTGCAGAATTGGTGCCTCTGTGAGCTTCATTTTTAATGTGTTAAATGCCTCTGCACAGTCTTTATCAAAATTGAACGGTGCGCCTTTTAGGAGAAGGTTACATAGGGGTTTGGATATGGCACTAAAATCTTTTATGAATCTCCTATAGAAACCTGCATGTCCTAGAAAAGAACGAATCCCCTTGATATTAGTTGGTGGTGGTAGCGAGGAAATTATTTGTATCTTAGCTCGATCAACCTCCATTCCCCTTTCAGAGACTATGTGTCCTAAGACTACTCCCTCTTTAACCATAAAGTGACTTTTCTCCCAACTTAGTACCAAATTGGTTTCAGTACATCTCTTGAGAACTTTTTCTAAATGAGAGAGGCACCCTTCGAATGACTTATCAAATATTGAAAAGTCGTCCATGAAGATTTCAAGAGAACCTCCGACCATGTCTGAAAATATAGCCATCATACATCGCTGGAATGTGGCCGGAGCATTACATAATCCAAATGGCATTCTTCGGTAAGCGAATGTGCCATACGGACATGTAAATGTTGTTTTATCTTGGTCCTCTGGGTGTATTGGGATTTGGTTATACCCCGAATAGCCATCTAGGAAACAATAGAATTTCTGCCCTGCTAGCTTCTCTACTATTTGGTCGATGAATGGCAGAGGAAAATGATCTTTTGAGGTTGCGGCGTTTAGTTTTCTGTAGTCGATGCATACTCTCCACCCCGTCACAGGGCGAGTTGCAATCTTTTCTCCTTCAGGAGTATCGACGACAGTGATTCCAGATTTCTTCGGAACCGTCTGTGTGGGACTAACCCATTGGCTATCTGATATCGGATAGATAATTCCAGCATCTAGCCATTTCAACACTTCTTTCTTCACTACCTCTCTAAGGTTAGGATTTAGCCTTCTCTGAGCATCTCTGCTTGGCTTGGCTGTTGGATCAGTTATAATCCTATGCATACACAGCGTCGGACTAATTCCTTTAAGATCTGCTATGGTCCAGCCTACCGCTTCCTTATATCTCGATAACACTTCTAACAAGGCCTTTTCTTGTGCAGCAGTAAGGTCTGTTGCGATGATTACAGGCAGTGTATTCTCAGGGCCAAGAAAAGCATATTTGAGATGAGATGGAAGTGGTTTCAACTCTAGCTTGGGTGGTTGCTCTAAAGACGGTTTTGCTGATGGTGGAAGGTCAGTCGGAAGTTTTTCGATCTTATGTGTCCATGGTGGTTGATTAGAATCTACTGACTGAACACTTTCAAGTTCAAACTCCTTAGCTTCAGGCATATTATCTAGCATATGCGCATATAGTACAGGAGCAGCTCCACTGGATCTTTACATGTTATTGTTGATAATTGTTGTTGTGTTAAATCATCAACTAGATCGATCATATAGCACTCTGAATCCAATGGCGCATTGGGTACATTGTTAAAGACATTAAGTCGGAGTTTACGGTTTCCGAATGCTATGTCTAATGCACCTGTCCTGCAATTGATTTGAGCGTTGATTGTGGCTAAGAAGGGACGTCCTAATATGATTGCCGGTTGGCTTTCTTTGTAAGCACTATCTGAATCCAACACTAAGAAGTCTACTGGATAATAGAAATCTTCGACCTTAACGATTACATCAGATAACATTCCTCGTGGTACTTTGGTAGACCTATCTGCTAATTGTAGGATGACATCTGTTGTCTGTAGGGTTCCTAGATCATGTTGGTCAAATAAATTACCAGGTAGAATATTAACACTCGTCCCTAAGTCTAGAAGTGCTTTTTTAATTTGAATATCGCCGATAGTTACCGGGATCAAGGGTGATCCTGGATCTTTTAGTTTAGGCGGCAGTGAGCTCGTGATAACTGCACTCACTTGTTCAGTGAGGTTGATTTGCTTTGGAAGAGTTATTTTAAATTTTCGCTTCTGAGTACAAAGGTCTTTTAGGAATTTAGCGTAAGAAGGAACTTGTTGTATAGCTTTGATTAAGGGAATGTTAATTTTAACTTGATTAAAAATATCCCATAACTCTTCGTTTTTAGGTCCTTTCTTACCATAAGGGAATGAAGCTGGATTTTCTAAGGCCGTTGGGTAGGGAACAGTTTCAGTATTGGAACTCTCTTCCCCAACTTTAATCTCTACTGGTTTCTTGGCTTCTACTTCCTTAAAAGTTACTTTCTTAACTTTTGTTTCAACCTTTGACTCCGATTTGGGTGGTTCTTCTTCATAAGCAATTTCTACCTCGTCGTCAGTCTCACTCTCCTTAGGCATTTCTATTTTGTTATCTACTTCCTTTCCACTCCTAAGGGTAGTGACTTTGTTAACTTCGTTCACTTCATTGACTTCATATTTCTTTTCTTTTCCATGGTGGTGCGATGGGTTAACTGTGGTGTTGCTTGGAAGCTTCCCTTCTTCTCGTTTAGTTAAGGACTCTGCAATTTGTCCCATCTGCCTTCCGAGCATCTCCATAGTTTTCGCTTGAACCATGGTTTGTTGCTTCATGAATTCCATAAACTCGGAAAACTCTTTCGAATTCCCCGACACTTGTCGTGAATCATTTTCTTCTTTAGGGTCTTGGCGTTTATAGTACCGATCATCCTTCGTAGCTGAGGTCGATCCATATTGGAAATCTCGGTTTTGTTGACGAGGTTGCTCATATCTTGGCTTCGGGGAAGCATCATTGTCTTGATTATCCCTCCAACTAAAGTTCGGGTGTTTTCTCCATCCCGATTGTAAGTTTCCGAGTATGGATTCTCCCGTTCTCTTCGTTGCCGAAATCCAAAAGCTTCGTTCACATACTCTTCGTGCGTGAAGGTATGTGGGCAATTCTCGGTTGGATGAGAAGGGTCTCCACAAGTGACACAACAGACCTGTGCCGCTGTAACCTTTCCCATTCCTTTCATCAACAAGTCCATCTTTTTGCTTAGTTCGGATATGTCAGATTTAACTTCCTTCTTCCATGCGTTGTCTATGCCCATAACTTGGACACCAACACTATTATCCGAACCCGCTTGGACTTTTAAACCTTTGCTTAATTGGGTTAATAATTCCCAAGCTTCGTCATCTTCCTTAGCTAAAAAGGTTCCGCCTGAAGCAGCGGTGATCATATTCCTACTTTCTTGACTAACCCCATCGAAAAAGGTTTTAATTAGCATCCATTTAGGAATTTCATGGTGAGGGCATGTTCGTAGTAATTCATTCAACCTATTAAAAGCATCGTGAAATTGTTCTCCAATTTTCTGTTTAAATCCAGTGATTTCTTTACGTTTTTCTGTAGTTTTACTAATTGGGTAATATTCAGTTAGAAATTCTTTTTTCATTTCATCCCAGTTAGTTATACTATCAGTGGGAAGTGACACGAACCAATTTTTCGCTCGTTCCTTCAAAGAGAAAGGAAAGAGTCTGAGTTTTAAAGCGTCTACGGTCATCCCCCTAACGTGATTGGCCTTACATATGGCAGTGAATTCAGCTAAGTGCTCATACGGTTCTTCGCTTGGTGCTCCGCGAAAAACAGGTAATATGCTAAATAGCTGTGGCCTAATTTCGGGTTCATTCTCATTAATTGGGTAGAGAATGGGTGATGGATCAGGGATATCACCCGGCCTATAATGGGATTCTACGGTTCTACGGTCTCCCATCGGTCTTTGGTTTTGTTGGACGTCAACTAGAATGTTATCGATGTTCTCGTCTTCCAAATTAATTATTTCTTCTTCCACGTTTACTGTAGGAACAGTATTTCTAATTTCGTTTGTTTGAGTTGTGGCTCGCCTATTAGATCTAGCAGTTTTTTCGATTTCTGGATCAAACTTCAAGGGTGAAATTCTACCAGAATATCGTGTGTGCATAAACTTAGAAGGGCTAGATGAAGAATTCGAATTAGTTACTTTCTTTTTGGTGAGAATCGATGCTTGCGCCACGATTCCCTTTTTTTTTTTTTTTTTTTTTTTTTAATAAACTAAAACAATAATTAAAATTAAAACTAATTAAAAACTAATTAAATGGAATAATAGCAAAATATGGAAACTTAAACTAATTTAAGTAAGCAAATAAAAGCAAATAAACAAATAATTGAAATTGACTAAATTAACTAAATTACCTAAATTACTCTAAAGAAAATAAGGCAACTAAATATATGAAAATGTAATTTATATTTAAATAAAATTTAAAATTAAATTAACTAATTACTAAAATACGTGATTTAAGCGCAACCGCTCCCCGGCAACGGCGCCAAAATTTGATGCGAGTGTCGTTAACCCGTCAAAAATAACCACTAAATACCTTAGAAGCTAGGGTAAGTAGGGATCGTATCCACAGAGAGCGAGAGGTTAAATGCACGTATTCGAGCGACTAGCGTTGTAAAATAATTAATTTCGAAAGATTGATTTGGTTGTAAAAAGGTGATTGCTTTGATTTATAAAACTAATTACTTGCGAATTTTGTGAAAAGAAAACTTAAGAAGATTGTTTGATTGAATAAAATACGAAGACAACCATTCCCGGATTCCACACCGCGCTTTGTGTTTAATTTATGAAAACGATTTGAAGATTACATAGACATAATCTTTGTTGGAATTATTATTAAAGCCATTACGTGATCTTGGGCATAGCGCGTGACACGTTTGATTACTCGTCTTAATTAAATAATTAACTCGGCACGAATAATAAAATGTCTACGAACTATCTTGCGAAACGCAACAACAAAATAATAATCATTCGTTTACAATCAAAATATAAATAATAAAAACCATGTAAACTTAAAGTAATCGTTCATAAAGTAAAACTTAGCGATGTGCTTCCTCCGAGAATGATTATGACGAGCTTAGCCGGACATGGTTGATGCAACGTTCAAGAGTTGTGAATTCATCGCCGTAGATTGACTCGTGTGTTCTTCGTACGTATTTTCGCTCAAACAGGGTTCTTTTCCTTAGCCTTCTCCTCCAAAAAACGATATTGAACTCTGACATATAACTTGGTATTTATAGGAAAAGATGGGAAAACCCTAAAAACGGCCGTCTAATAATTTCATGGGTTGGGCGCAGCCGTAGGCGCAGGCCTGCGCCCCCCTCTGCGCCCCTCTGTAAAATCCGTGTTTTTGTGAATTAATTTCTTCTGTTGAACCCTTGGTCTGGGCGCAGGGCTGCGCCCCTCTCTGCGCCTGGCTCTGAAATTTCGTCCTTTTTTCGCAATTTTAAACCGGATTTTGTTTACCTGCACAGGCACAGAATTTATTTAATAGCGGCACATTCTATAACATTTTTGCATTAAAAACAACTCTTTTACACTTAATAAACATGGTAAATTATAACCCGATCAACTATGGTATGAGTTTCTTATCCACTCCTATTTATATTGACAATTCAATTGCAATTAGCATTATGCAAAACCCAGTGAAATTCCCAAAAACCAAGCATATAGAAATCAGGTTTCACTTCATCAGAGATGGTAATGAAAAGAAGTTAATCCAAGTTACCAAAATACATACAGATGATCAGCTAGGTGATCTATTTACAAAACCTTTTGATGTGGGAAGGTTCACCTTCCTAATATCAAATATTGGTATGGTAAACATGGATTAATTGGTTTTCATTATTATTGACTCAGTATGCTAATTTAAGGGGGAGACACTGTTCCATTGAAAAGTTGCACAATTTTACACTAACAGCATGAGTATTTTCTCATGCTGCTAGTTCATCTTCTCGGACTGCTAGTTATTTTCACTTGATCTGTCAAAGTGTGCAGGGTAATTGGGTAATCTTCAAAATGTGTGCGCGGGACCCAACCTTTCAAAACCTTTAAAGGTCCCGGTTTCGTTCAGTTGTAACTACCAGTTACATATTCTTCTTCCACGGCCTTCTGCTTTCTCTCTGAACGAATCACACATTCTTCTTTCAAACCCTAAAACCATTGTTTGTTCATCCATGGAGTTCGTAAAAGAACACAACTGCCTCCCATACACTCTGAAACACGTTGAACTCCAACCGTTCCATGCAATGATGGATTTCCTCAGGCACTCCCATATCCATCATGCACTATCCATAAACCCTACTATATACATCTCCCATATAGAACAGTTTTGGAACCATGCATCTGTTAAAACCATCAATGGAGTGCCTACCCTCCTTTCCAAGATTGATGGAACTGATATCCATATCACTGAGGAATCCATCCGACATCACTTGCATATTCAAGATGCCACAGGTATAACTGACCTAACCCTTGATGCTTTACATACAGGTCTTTTTAATATCGGTTATAGGGGTCCTGCTGATTCTTTTACTTTCTTAAAAGCCCATTTTTCTCCTAAATGGAAATTTCTTGTACATATACTTCAGCAGTGCATTAGCCCCAAAAGAACTGGTTGGTCTGAATTTTCATCTAACATTGCCACTGCCTTAGTGTGCTTTTCAACAGGCCAACGATTCAATTTTCCAACATGATTTTTCAGGGGATGTTAAGGCATCATTCCCTAAAGAGTGGGAAATTTTTGATGTATCCTAGATTTTTAGCAGAAATCATTGCACACACCTGCACATCTTCTCATACACATAAAAAGATACATGTTTCCCACAGGCACTCACTATCCTCTATTAAGAGACTTTTGAAACATAGTGCCAACTTTTTGAGTGTTGATGTTCCATTGCCTTCTGCAATGATGAACATTATTCCACAACACAGAGGAGAGGGTCCTGAGCAGGCTCAGCCTATCATCACTGCTACACCCCCAGGACCCCAACCCCCTCCTCCCGATACACAAACTCCCTCTGATCCTTTTGTACAGCCAACACGCCCACTCAGAAACATCTACAAAAGAAAAAGGGGACCAGGAGCTCCTTCCTCCTCCTCCCATCAGCAAGAGCCATATATCCCTGTGCAGGAGGATACTCCTGCACAGCATATCCAAAGGGAACCACTTGAGGAAACTCCCATCCTCACTCAGGAGGTGAACATCTCTTCAGAGATGGTTCATATGGGTTCTGTGGCTGGCACTACTGATGTCTCTGCACAAGAGGCACATGACAGTGCCAACATAGCTAAGACCACACCCATGGCAACAGCAAGTGTGCAAACACAAGCTGGAAGTCCCCAGAACCAAGAAAAGAGGGGCCCAGAAGTTTCTACCTCTGGTCTTAATGTCAGTGATAGATCACAAGCACCTCAGGTGTTCTCTGATCTTGAGGCTAGTCTGCAACAAATGCTCTTAACGGATCCCAGACTCAAACCTGTTGTAGCTATGTTGGACCATCAAATGTCCATCATTGCTGCACAGGGGGCTCAAATTTTGCTCTCAAGCAGGCAGATGCTGCTCAAAATAAGCGAATGGATTATCTTCACAGAGGCTTCACACTCTGTGGAAATAAAATTATGAAGTTAGAGCAGATGATTCAAACCCAAGAGGCACAGTTTGTGGTTTCTTCTGACCAAACCAATGCTTCCAAAAAGGGGGAGAATCAGGAGGTTCCCACATCAGTCCAAGCAGCTCCAACAACAACAGTCCAAGCAGCACCAACAGTTCCAGTTTCTAGGCTAGCAGTCCCAACAGCTTCTCAAGCTGTTAGCCTAGAAACTCAAGCTGTTCCTTCAAAACCCACTGGAGTTGTGATCAGAGAAGGAATTCAAGCTCCATCAAGCACAGTCCAAGCTACAACATCTGCTACAAAAGACAAGGGCAAGGGCATTCTCATTGAGTCTCCAAAGCATAAATTTTCCTCAAAAGAAGCCCAAATTGCCTTTGATGCTGAAGTTGCCAGAAAAATAGCAGAAGAACAAGACAAAGAATTAGAGCAGCAAGCCCGAACCCCAATGGATGATGATGAGACTTTAGGTGATTACTTAAAGGGGTTTGTGGTCAAGCAAGGAGCAAGGAAAAGAAAGATGCCAACAGGGCACTCCAAGGCTGAGCATAGAAGATTTCTTATCAATTTTGCCTTTGCAGCAGGTATTCCAAAGAAAATGGCTCAGTCCATGTCTACTGAAAGGCTGCAGGAGATTCATGATAAGGAGATGGACAAAAGACAGAGAACAACAGTCTCTCCAGAAGCTCAACCATCCCAAGAAGTCCAACCAACAACCCAATCAGTCCAAACTGAAGCTGGTGCAAGTGCACCTACTCCCACTGATCAAACAGCTGTCCCTATTCCTTCATCGGTTAAGAGAGTGCTCTTTGAGCAACAACTACAAAAGGCTATGGAGATAGAGAAGCTGATTGATCAGCATGATTTTACAAAGCCTCAAATAAACTACTGGTTTGCTAAGTCACTGGATGACCGTGACTTGAGAATAAAGTTTGTAATCAGAAGAGAGTCCGGACCTGAAGAAGAGTATGACACTTTTTGGCAGATAGTACAGAAGCTGACCAGAGATGAATTGATAAAGATGTACAATATAGGGTCAGTTACACAAGTAAGGTCTGCTCTTCCACAAGTCAAGCAACTCATCAAAGATCTAAGTACAGTGGTTGATTCTGAGTTTGCAAGACAAGAGATAGAAGATGCTGAAAAGAAAGGGAAAAAGATCAAGCAGATTGATCTGTTTGTCAAATCAAAGACATTCAGAATCAAATTCACAGATGGGTCTGGTATTTTCTTCAATCTTGAGTATTTCAATTTTTCAAAAGATATGCTGCTGAAAATCAAATCAGCTAGAATATCTTGTGATAAAGAAGAGATGAAGAGAGAATTTTTGAAGGCTATAGATCATAAACTTGCACAGCTGTAAGTTTTTGTAAGCCTTGGTTTGTAAATAACAGCTTACTTATTCATTTCCATTTTTTTTAGAACTTAAAGTCTTGTAAAGAATTTAAGTTAGGGGGAGATTGTTGGGAAATAGTTTAAGTACATTCAAGCTGTTAGTTTAGACTTCTCAGACTGTTAGTAGATTTTACATGTAAATACAAAGTTCATGCTGCTAGTTGAAGAAACTCGAGCTGCCAGTGTAAAAGTTCAAGCTGCCAGAGCAAATCAACTCAAGCTGCTCAGTTCATGCTGTCAAGAGATTCAAGCTGCTCAACAGTTTCAGAAACAGAAAGTGCTGATTTTTAGGAAACGATATCTACATGAAGATTCCAGCATATCTACTATCAGAGAAGTCATAGTTCGTCAAGGAAACATATCAAGAAGCAATATAAATACAGAGAATAGGTCGTTCTATTGTGTAGGAGTTTCTGCATATTTTGAGTCTGTAATTGCTTTGTTGATTAAGTTTTCTTAAGCCTCTAAGGTTGTAAAACCCTAAGAACAGTCTGTGTTCTTCGTCTAATCAAACAGATTAGAGGTGATTGTAATTGATGAATTCAGCAATACAAACAGTCTTGATTAATTCCTGTGTGTTTATTTATTATTGATTCTGAAAGTTTTTGTTAAAATAATTAAGTGTTATTCCGCAAACTTCTTGATTAAACTTTGATTCAAAGCAAGATTATTGATTTATACTCTGATAAATTCAAATCAGTTAGTCTTGGTAATTCATATTTTAGATCCTGACAAAAATGCTTCCATTGTGGTAGGAAAAATCACTTGGCCAGAGATTGTTTTTATAAACCATCTGTTGCAAAACAGACTGTGATTCATCAAAAGACAAACTTTCAAAATTCAAAAAATTCAAAGGCCAAACCTCCTACTGCATCAGTTCCAAAGAAAACAATTGATCACAGGTTCTCAAAAGCTAATAGAAAACAGTCCACACACCAAAAACAAGTTTTAGCTAAACCAAAATTAAATTTTAAACAAATATGGTGTGTTAAAGGTAAAAACTCAGGTGAACCTGCTGATACAAATGTTGAAACTGCCAAGTCTAAAGTTGAGACTGCTAGTGCAAATTCTCAAGCTGTTAGCACTACAGACTCAATTCAGACTGGTAGGCTCAAAGTTGGGACTGGTAATGGATCATCTGAGGCTGTTACTGAAAAGGATGGACAAAACACCTGGATACCTCATGTGATAACTAAGTACTCTCCACAAAATCCATCAGTGGATCTTACTAAGTATAAGAAATCAAAGACAGTATTTAGTTATGTTAATGCACAAGGACAACCCAAAACCAACTTGGTTTGGGTTTACTCCACTACTAACTAAGCTTTTATTTGTGCAGGGCAACCACAGGTCACCTCATAAAACAAGATGGCATTTGGACAGTGGATGCTCTAGGCACATGACAGGCAATTCTGAGTGCTTGTCAAATTTCAAAGGCTTTGAAGGAGGATTTGTTGCATTTGGAGGCAACTCCAAAGGAGGTAAGGTTACAGGTAAAGGTACTGTTAATGCAGGCAACATGACTTTCAATGATGTTTTGCATGTTGAACAGCTTAAGTATAATTTATTGAGTGTCTCTCAAATCTGTGACAAACAAAATATTGTTTTGTTTACAGATTCTGAGTGCATTGTCCTTTCAAAAGATTTTAAAATTCCTGAAAATCTTGTTTTACTAAGAACACCAAGAAAGGACAATGTATACTGTTTGGACATAGAACTTTAATCCAAATCAAGTACTTTAAGCTGTTTGATATCCAAAGCATCATCCAATGAGTCTGCTCTTTGGCACAGAAGGATGTGTCACATGAACTTCAAATCCATGAATGTTTTAGTCAAAAAGAATCTGGTAAGAGGTTTACCACAAAAGGAGTTCATATGTGATGATCATTGTGTAGCATGTCTTAAAGGCAAGCAACACAAAACTTCTCACAAGGCCAAAGAAGTAAATTCAATCTCATCTGCTCTTTATCTGATTCATATGGATCTATTTGGTCCAACATCTGTTTTGAGTTTGAATAAAAGGGCTTACTGTTTAGTCATTGTTGATGATTTCACCAGATTTACTTGGGTTTACTTTCTTAGGTCTAAAGATGAAACTGCTGAACTAGTTAAGTCATTTATTCTTAAGATAGAAAACCAATCCAACTCAAAAGTCAAGGTGATAAGATCAGACAATGGAACTGAGTTTAAAAATCATATTCTAAACAGTTTTTGTGAGTCCAAAGGTATTGCTAGGCAATATAGTGCACCAAGAACACCACAGCAAAATGGTGTAGCTGAAAGAAAGAACAGAACATTAATTGAGGCTGCTAGAACCATGCTAGCTGATTCAAAACTGCCAATGACCTTTTGGGCAGAAGCAGTCAATACAGCCTGTTATGTTCTAAACAGGGTTCAGATTGTTCAATCTCAAGGAAAAACTCCTTATGAGTTATTCCATAATAGAACACCCTTAATAGCCTTTTTCAAGTCATTTGGCTGTCCATGTACCATTCTTCACACTAAGACTCACTTAGGGAAGTTTAAAAGTAAGGCTGAAGAAGGTTTCTTTGTAGGATACTCAAGTCAAAGCAAAGCCTATAGAGTATATAACAGTGTGTCTAAAACCATTGAAGAAAGTGCCAATGTTGAATTTAATGAAAATACTGCAAATGTCAAAGGCACTGGTCCTGACTGGTTGTTTGATTTAGATTCACTAACAAATTCTCTGAGCTTTGTTGAGTATACTGCAGAAGCGGATGCAAACAGGATTGAAGCTGTCAACACAAATTCTCATGTTGTCAATGCAAATCCTCATGCTGGTAGCACAAATGATCAAGCTGTTGGCACAAAGTTTCAAACTGCTGCAGATTCAAACAATTGGGATGAATATACAATTATACCACTTCTGTCTTATGATCCTCCAGGGGTTCTGAATGCTCAACATGATACAAATTCAGACACTGAAGTGCAACTCCCAAGTCTTGAAAGAACAGCTCCAACACAAAGGGAAACAGTCCCAGATTCAAGTCAAGCTGTTCCAGAAGCTGAACTATCCACTGGTCCTGATGGAGATGATACAAATCTTGGATCCTCCTTTCAGACAGATAGAGAGCCTACACTCAGGGTTCACAAGTATCATCCTCTCAATCAAATAATGGCTGATCCACGTACACCTGTGCAAACAAGGAAAATGGTTCAAAATGAGACTCCTGCTGCTGAACAAGCAGTTCCTGAATTTAGTCTAGCTGCTTTTGAATATGCCTGTTTCATGTCTCAGCTAGAACCTAAAAAGGCATCAGAAGCTTTGAAAGATTCATCCTGGATTGAAGCAATGCAGGAAGAGCTTCTACAATTCAAGATTCAGAATGTATGGACACTTGTTGATCTCCCTAAAGGAAAGAGAGCCATTGGTACAAGATGGGTGTTCAGAAACAAGAAGGATGAGAGAGGGATAGTCATCAAGAACAAAGCACGACTAGTAGCACAAGGGTACACTCAAGAGGAAGGCATAGATTATGATGATGTATTTGCTCTAGTAGCAAGAATTGAAGCCATCAGACTGTTTTTGGCTTATGCAAGCTTCAAAGGTTTTAAAGTGTATCAAATGGATGTGAAGTCCGCTTTTCTATATGGCACAATTGAAGAGGAGGTCTATGTGTGTCAGACTCTTGGTTTTGAGGACTACAAGTATCCAGACAGAGTCTACAAGCTAGACAAGGCTCTCTATGGACTCCATCAAGCTCCTAGAGCATGGTATGACACTCTGTCATCATACCTTCTACAGAATGGGTTCAAGAGAGGCACTCTGGACAAAACACTATTCACAAAGTCCATCAAAGCTGAGATTCTGCTTGTACAAATCTATGTTGATGATATTATCTTTGGCTCAACAAATGATTGTCTGTGCAAAGAGTTTGAGGCCTTAATGCACAAAAAGTTTCAAATGAGTTCAATGGGAGAACTCACCTTCTTTCTAGGATTGCAGGTCAAGCAGAAGCCCACTGGTCTCTTCATAAGTCAATCAAAGTATGTTAAAGACATACTGGAAAAGTTTGGGTATCAAGATACCAAAGTTGCAAGTACTCCTATGGATCCTCACAAGCAGCTCCATACAGATAAAGATGGCATAGATGTGGACATTTATTTATACAGATCTCTTATAGGATCTCTTATGTATCTAACATCTTCTAGACCTGATATTATGTATGCTGTTTGTGTGTGTGCTAGGTTTCAATGTTCTCCAAAGGACTCCCATTTGATTGATGTTAAGAGAATCTTTAGATATCTCAAAGGCCAACCACATTTAGGCCTCTGGTATCCTAAAGACTCTCCTCTTGAACTAATAGCCTATTCTGACAGTGATTATGGAGGATGCAACATTGACAGAAAATCCACAACTGGTGGATGTCAATACTTAGGAACAAGGTTGGTCTCTTGGCAGTGCAAAAAGCAAACAACTGTTTCCACTTCATCTACTGAAGCAGAATATGTGGCAGCTGCAAGTTGCTGCTCCCAAGTGATGTGGATTCAAAATCAACTGAGAGACTATGGTATGAATTTTCTATCCACTCCCATTTATATTGATAATTCAAGTGCAATTAGCATTGTACAAAATCCAGTGAAATTTCCCAAAACCAAGCATATAGAAATTAGATTTCATTTTATAAGGGATTGCAATGAGAAGAAATTAATCCAAGTTACCAAAATTCACACTGATGATCAGTTAGCTGATCTATTTACAAAACCATTTGATGTAGGAAGATTCACCTTCCTAGTATCAAATATTGGTATGGTTAATATGGATTAATTATTTTTTTTTTCGTTATACATATGCTTGATTAAGGGGGAGTCACTGTTTCATTAGCAGTAGCCTAAATTACAACTAACAGCTTGAGTATTTTCTCAAGCTGCTAGTTCATTTTCTCGGACTGTTAGTTGTTTCACTTGATCTGTCAAAGTGTGCAGGGTAATCTGGTCATTTCCATAAGTGTGTGCGCGGGTTTAGATATTTTTCAAAACCTTTAAAGGTTCCAGTTTCGTTCAATTGTAACTACCAGTTGCAAAATATCTTCCTAAACCCTTCGATTCTCTGAAATAATTCCCACGCACATCACTGAAACCCTAAATTCTTCGTTCAATGGAGTTCGTCAAAGAACACAACTGTTTACCCTACTCTCTCAAACACGCTGATCTTGAACCATTCCATGACATGATGGACTTCCTTCGAAGTTCTCATATCCATCATGCCCTTACCATCAATCCCACTATCTACATATCTCATATAGAACAGTTCTGGAAATACGCCTCAGTCAAAACTGTTAATGGAGTCACATCTTTGACATCCAAAATTGATGGCCACACTGTTTCCATCTCTGAGGAGATCATACGCCAACATCTGCATCTTCAAGATGCCTCAGGTATATCAGACCTATCTCTTACTGCTTTACATAATGATCTTCATGATATTGGATATAGGGGCCCTGCTGAATCTTTTACTTTCTTTAAAACAAATTTTGCCCCTAAGTGGAAGTACCTTGTACATATTATTCAGCAATGTATAAGTCCAAAAAGAACTGGTTGGTCAGAATTTTCATCAAACATAGCCATTGCCTTAGTGTGTTTATCAACTGGCCAACAGTTCAATTTTTCAAATATGATTTTCAGGGTATGCTAAGGCATCATGCCCTAAAACATGGGAAATTTTTGATGTATCCTAGATTTTTGGCTGAAATTATTGCAAGAACTTGCAGTAATTTCAATATACATAAAAGGATTCATGTTTCTCATAGGCACTCTTTACCTTCAATAAAACGTCTTTTAAAACAAAGTGCCAATGTTTTAACTGTTGATGTCCCATTGCCTTCTGCAATGTTGGACATCATTCTAAGAAACAGAGGAGAGGGTCCTGAGCAGGCTCAGCCAATCATTACTGCTTCAACCCCAGGACCCCAACCCACTCCTCCTGATACTCAAATGCCTTCTGTTCCTATTGTTAAGCCCACATCCCCAATCATACTATATAAAAGGAAAAGAGGTCCATGAGCTCCTTCCTCCTCAGCCCTCATACAAGAGCCAAATAACCCTATGCAGGAGGACACTTCCGCACAGAATATCCAAAGGGCACCCATTGAGGACACTCCTAACCTCAATCAGGAGGTGGACATCTCAACAGAGATTGTCCATATGGGTTCTGTGGCTGACACTACTGTTGCTTCTGCTCAAGAGACACAGGACAGTGCCAACATCACTAAGACCACACCCATGGCAACAGAAGGTGTGCAAGCACCATCTGGAAGTCCCCAGTACAAAGAACAGAGGGGCCCAGAGGTTTCTACTTCTGGTATTCATGCCAGTGATAGATCACAAGCACCACATTCGTTTGCTGATCTTGAGGCTAGTCTGCAACTCATGTTATTAACGGATCCTAAGCTGCAACCTGTTGTAGCAATGTTGGAATATCATCAGTCCATCATTGCTGCACAGGGGGCACAAATAATTGCACTCAGGCAGACAGAAGCGGCTCAAAATCAAAGAATGGATTATCTCCATAAAGGGTTTACCCTCTGTGGGAATAAGATCATTAAATTAGAGCAGATGATTCGAACCCATGTGGCAAAGGTTGTAGGTCCTCCTGATCAAACCAATGCTTCCAAAAAGGGGGAGAATCAGGAGATCCCTCAATCAGTCCAAACAGCTCCAACAGTCCAAGATTCTAGGCTAGCAGTTCCAACAGCTTCTCAAGCTGTTAGCCTAGAAACTCAAGCTGCTTCTACAAGAGCAACTGGAGTTGTTATAAGAGAAGGAATTCAGGCTCCCATCAGTTCAGTCCAAGCTACATCTTCTGCTACAAAAGATAAGGGCAAGGGTATTCTTATTGAGTCTCCAAAGCACAAATTTTCTACCAGAGAAGCCCAGATTGCCTTTGATGCTGAGATTGCCAGAAAGATAGCAGAAGAACAAGATCAGGCTTTAGACCAGCAAACCCATGCCCCAATGCAAGATGATGAAACCTTAGGAGATTACCTAAGAGGGTTTGTGGTCAAGCAAGGTGAAAGGAAGAGGAAGATGCCAACAGGACATTCAAAGGCTGAGCATAGAAGATTTTTGATTAATTTTGCCTTTTCAGCTGGCATCCCAAAGAAGATGGCTCAGTCCATGAGCACAGAAAGGCTGCAAGATATCCATGACAAGGAAATGGAAAAACGTATGGTAGCCAAAGTCTCCCATGAAGTCCAAAGATCACAAGATTCAGCTCAAGCTGGTATAAGTAATATTCAAGTTGCTGCCAGAGATCCTGCTCCTTCTGTTCAAGCTGCTGCTCCTATTCCTCAATCAAAGTCAATTTCACAAGCAAAGCTCGATCAGGTTAAAAGGGTGCTGTTTGAGCATCAGCTGCAAAAAGTGATGGAGATAGAGAAGTCCCTTGACCAGCATGATTTTTCAAAACCTCTTATTACTTACTGGTATGCTAAGCCAATGGATAAGATTGACTTAAGATATCACTTTGTAGTAAGAAGAGAAACTGGTCCTGAGGAAGAGTATAAAAGTATGATGCATATGGTCCAAGGGATGACCAGAGATGAGCTAACAAGAATGTATCATGTTGGGACTGCAACTCAAGTCAGATCTTCCCTCCCACAAGTAAAGCAAGCCATTAAAGATTTGCAGAGCATTTTTGATCCTGAGTCAATAAGGAAGGATATAGAAGATGCCAAGGAGATGAAAATTGTACAAGTTGATCTGTTTGTCAAATCAAAGACTTACAGAATCAGGTATGCAAATGGATCCTGCATATTCTTCAATTTTGAATTTTTTGATCTTCCAAAGGCTATGTTACTTCAAATGAGGTTAGTAAGAATATATTGTGATAGAGAAGTTTTGAAGAGAGAATTTTTGAAGGCAGTCAATCAGAAACTTGCACAGTTGTATGTTTTTGAAAGCCTTGGTTTGTAAATAACAGTTTACTTGTTTTATTTCCTTATTTGTATAGAACTTAAAATCTTGTGTAAAGAATTTAAGTTAGCGGGAGATTGTTGGGAAATATTCTAAGTAGTTCAAACTATTAGTAAGACTTCTCAGACTGTTAGTAGAATTTCTATGTAAGTACAAAGTTCATGCTGTTAGTTGAAGAAGTTCGAGCTGCTAGTATAAAAGTTCATGCTGCCAGAGTAATTTCACTCAAGCTGCTAAGAGATTCAAGCTGCTCAACAGTTTCATAAACAGAAAGTGCTGATATTCAGGAAAAGATACTTACACGAAGATTCCAGCATATCTACTATCAGAGAAGTCAGAGTCCTTCAAGGAAACAAATCAGAAAGCATTATAAATACATTAAATATATTTTTCTATTGTAATCAAGTTTCTGCATATTCAAGTTTGTAATTGCTTTTTGTTTAAGTTTTCATAAGCCTCTAAGGTTGTAAAACCCTAAGAACAATTTGTGTTCTTCGTCTAATCAAACAGATTAGAGTTGATTGTAATCATTCTGATTCAGCAATACAAGTAGTTTTTGATTATTCCTTGTGTTTATTTGTTATTGATTCTGAAAGCTTTTATTAAAATAATTAAGTGTTATTCCGCAAACTTCTTAATTAGACTTTGATTTAATACAAGATTATTGATTTATACTCTGATCAATTCAAATAAGTTAATCTTAGGTAGTTAAGTTCAGATCCTGACAAATTTGTTCATATTTACAGCTTAAATCATACATTTCTAAGTCTAAAAATCACGAATATGATGAGCATTAAGCATAGTTTCGATTCTATTATACATACTCAATCATATTCTAGCTAAAGCTCAAGAAAATTAGCTTTATTCACAAAAGAAATGATAAATTCGAATTTCTTATCTTAAAACCGAAAATATAACAGCTTAAAAAGGTCGATTCTTACCTCAAATTCGTACGAGATCACAAATGCAACCGTAGATTGTTGTAGTACTCCTTGAGATCTTTCTGATGACGTATAGAACTCGACAATCGGCCGGTTGGTTTGAGAGGAAATCTAGAGAGAAGGTAGAGAGAAAGTAGGGAGAGTTCTAGAGAGAGAGTGAAGGTGGTGAAAATGAAAGGCTTTTTAGCCTTTTATTCCCATTTTTCATCATTTTGCACATTTCACCCCTCAACTTATCCGGTTCCATAAAATACTGATTTTATAAAACAAAAGAATTCTATCTTTTATTTATTATCCTTAATAATTATTTTCACTTAATAATTAAAAACTCTAAATTTCCATATAATGCAGCCAACTTTTATAATTCAGCTTAAAATTCATTAATACACCATAACAAATAATAATTCAAAGTTCTCAATTTTCTTAAAATCACGTCAAACTTTTAACTATCCAAATGCATAATCATTGCTCATAATTCAACTTAATTATAAATTATCCATCTAATTAAATCTGAATTACAGTAATTAAATTCGAGGATGTTACACTTGGACTCAAACTTAGGTTATGATATTAGAATGGACTCCTAGGAAATGATCCGAACTAAGATAGGATTGACATGCACACTGGGACAAATAAAGGGTAACTGTAAACACTTAGGACTTACAACTAAATGTTCTAAATATAAATTGTTATATTTCAGAACATGTCAGGAGACGATATGACTCCTCAACAGATGTTCCAGATGATGCAAGCTCTCATGGAACAGAATAATGAACTACAATCCAAAAGAATGGCTGAGCAGGCTCAGTCATTTTCCGATCAATTAAGGGCCAGAGATGAGGCCGAAGCGAAACGTAAAGCTGATAAAAGAAAGAACAAGGAGCAACAACAGGATGATCAAGAGGAAAGACAAGGAGACACTGGGTCTTCTAACAAGGCAAGGGGTTGTAGATTTAAGGACTTCGAAAGTAACGGAGCGGTTACTTTTGATGGAACTGGAGATGCCGTCACAGCACTAGAATGGATCACCACCACCGAACGAACTTTCAGAATCAGCGACTGCGCTGAAAAGGACATGGTCCGTGTTGCAACCGCAATGTTTGCAAGGGACGCAGGTATGTGGTGGGATGCAATGAAACATGTGTTGACGATGGAGGTAGTGTCACACGTGTCCTGGAATGAATTCAAAGAAGTGTTTTCTCAGCAATACTGTCCGGCCGACGAGAAGCGACGTCTCGAGGCGAAATTTCTAAACCTAACCCAAGGAACGAAGACGGGTACACAATACGCCGTCGACTTCACACGATTACGCTTGTTCGCACCGCATCAAGTTGACACAGAAGATAGAAGATAGCCCGGTTTGAGGCTGGATTAGACTATGAGATTCGCCGAACCATGAGTGGAGTTCGGTATACAACGTTTGCTGGTTTACTGGAGGCTGCTCGAAATGTAAAGAAGATTGTTTTGTTATCCGGACATGTCATCGTTTCAACCGCCGCAGCACCGACTCAACCATCGCCGCCAAAAAGGCAGTGGGAGTCTGGATCATCCCGATCTTCCCCTCAATCAAATCAACCATCTTCTTCGCCCAAGAAGGGAAAGGCTTTTTCGGCCAGTTCAGAAATGAGGGACTGCAGGCGATGCAGGAAAGCGCACTCTGGGGAGTGCAAGACTCAAGACATGTACTGCTTCTGCTGTGGGCAGAAAGGCCATCACTGGGAGCATTGTTCTCGAAAAGACGATGCATGCTATAACTGTCACAGACTTGGCCATTTTGCAAGGGACTGCCCGAAACCCCCACGAGATCAGAGTGCTCAACAATCAATAACAAGATCTTCTGCAGCTTTCACTGCTCGCAGGGATCAATCTCAAAGGGCTCCAACCAGGACATTCCAAATCACTGCTGAAGAAGCAAAAAGATGACCCGGAGGTGGTCACTGGTACGTTCTTTGTAAATTCAATTCCCGCACGCATACTGTTTGATTCTGGAGCCAACCGTTTGTCTCCACTTCATTTGCTCGTCAATTTAATATGCCTACTTCCAAACTGCAATTCGTGCTTGATATTGAGACTGCTAGTAACATGTTAGTTAAGGCAGACAAAGTATATAGGAACTGCACATTACTTGTAGAAGATGTAGTATTCAACATAGATCTAATTCCCATGAAGTTCGGGGAATTCGATGTTATAGTAGGTATGGACTGGTTGGTTCACAATGAGGCCCAAATTGTTTGCAAGAAGAGAATGATTAAGATCACCACTCCCGAGGGCTGAGACATTTGAATATATGGTGACAGACACAAAGGCGACTTGTGTCTCATTTCAATTGCAAAAGCCCGAAAGCACGTTGCTAAGGGTTGTTCAGCTTATTTAGCCTACGCTGTCGACGCAAAGGCTGAAATTTAATCTCTCTCTGCCATTCCCGTTGTTTCTGAGTTTCCAGATGTCTTTCCAGAAGATGTCTCGGGATTGCCACCTGATCGTCAAGTGGAATTCTGCATTGATCTCATTCCTGGAGCTGCTCCAATAGCAAAGACTCCGTACCGTTTAGCCCCTGCAGAAATGGAGGAAATGATGAAGCAGATACAGGTGCTACTTGACCAAGGTTTTATCCGCCCAAGTTCATCTCCTTGGGGCGCTCCTATTCTGTTTGTCAAGAAGAAAGATGGCACACTGCGTATGTGCATCGATTACCGCAAACTCAACAAAGTTACAATTAAGAACAAATACCCGTTGCCCCAGATTGATGATCTCTTCGACCAGTTACAAGGCGTAAGTTACTTTTCGAAGATTGATCTTCGTTCGGGTTATCATCAACTCAAAGTACATCCAGATGATATTCCTAAAACGGCATTCAGAACTCGTTACAGACACTACGAGTTTCTGGTGACGCCGTTTGGTCTTACAAATGTGCCGGCTGCTTTCATGGATCTCATGAACAGAGTCTGCCGGCCAATGCTCGACAAATCTGTCATCGTGTTCATCGATGACATTCTCATCTATTCAAAGACCAAAGAGGATCATGCTACACATTTGCGAGAACTGCTAGAGTTGCTGCGCAAAGAGCGACTTTATGCCAAATTCTCGAAATGTGAATTCTGGTTGAGGCAGGTATTTCTCAACATTCCAAATAATTTCATGATCCTTATACTCAATTATAAACTCTTTGTTAACTTGTAGCTACTCAATATTCAATTCAGATCCAATTCTTGGGGCACGTGATATCTGGTGCTGGGATTGCTGTTGATCCTGCAAAGATCGAAGCTATCCAGAACTGGGAATCACCTCGAAACACCTCAGAGATTCGTAGCTTTCTGGGATTGGCTGGTTATTACCACCGACTCATCAAAGACTTCTCCAAGATCGCTGTTCCGCTTACTAAGCTGACTCGCAAGAATGCAACCTTCTTTTGGAAAGAAGAACAACAAGCTGCCTTTGATAATCTGAAGAAGCTATTAAGTGAAGCACCGATTTTAGCCCTGCCTAAAGGGAACGAGGACATTGTTGTCTATACGGATGCATCAGGCATGAGTTTGGGAGCAGTGCTGATGCAAAGAGGAAATGTCATAGCATACGGTTCTAGACAGCTCAAACCGCATGAGAAAGACTACTCTACTCATGACTTAGAGTTAACTGCTGTGACTTTCGCTCTCAAACTTTGGAGGCATTACTTGTATGGAACCAAGTGTCAGCTCTACACCGACCACAAAAGTTAAAGTATATATTCAGTTAGAAGGACTTGAATATGAGGCAGAGAAGGTCAATGGAGCTGATCAAAGACTATGATTGTGAAATTCTATACCATCCAGGGAAAGCCAACGTAGTGGCTGATGTCCTAAGTAGGAAAGCATATTGCAAGGTGTATTGTTATGTGTTGACTTCTACAATTCTGACATCAACCATTATAGATGATGTAAGGGCTGCTCAAATGCAGGCTCTAAAGGAGGAGAACGTAAAGGATGAGAACATCAGAATCCAACTACCTTTAATGCAAGATGATGGAACTGGTAGCACAAAAATGTACAACGACCTGAAGGCGGATTTCTGGTGGCTAGGGTTGAAAAGAGATGTTGGTCAATACGTAGAGAAGTGCAGAACTTGTCGTCTAGTCAAAGCAGAGCACCAGCAACCCTATGGTAGTATGCAACCTTTTCCTATCCCAGAATGAAAATGGGACCATATTACTATGGATTGCATAACAAAACTACCCAAGACACGTCGTCAACATGATGCCATTTGGGTCATTGTTGACCGATTAACAAAATCTGCGCACTTCATTCCCATTCGAGAAACCTACTCACTGGACCGTCTTGCCCAGATCTACATGAATGAAATTGTCATTAGGCATAGTGTGCCTAAGTCTATTGTCTCTGACCGAGATAGTAGATTCACTTCCAATATCTGGGCTGCTCTGCAAAACGGTCTTCGTACTCCTATCGCAATGAGTGCTGCTTACAGACCTCAATCTGATGGGAAAAGTGAAAGAACTATTCTGACTCTAGAAGACATGCTCAGAGCCTGTGTCATGGATTTGGGTGGTAACTGGGACGATCACCTCCCGTTGGTTGAATTCTCCTACAACAATAGTTACCATTCCACAATCAAAATGGCACCGTTCGAGTTCCTGTACGGAAGGAAATGTAGGACTCCAACCTGTTGGAGGGAAACAGGAGAACATCCAATAGCTGGTCCAACCTTATTGCAAGAAACAAACGAAAAGATCCAGCTCATTCGACAATACATGAAAACGGCGCAAGATCGACAAAAGAACTATCACGATCGCCGTCACAAAGCGATAGAATTTCAGAAGGATGATTGGGTGTATTTGAAAGTATCCCCAATGAAAGGTGTCACAAGATTCGTAAAGCGAGGAAAGCTATCTCCTCGATTTGTAGGACCCTCTCGCATCATTGAAAAAGTTGGGAATCAGTCCTATCACTTGGATTTACCAGATGAGCTATCAGGTGTTCACCTGGTCTTCCATATTGGATACTTAAGGAAGAGTCTGGTGCCCGAGAGGAAACCATGGACTTACCATGCAGAAATTAAGGTTGACGAACGTCTAAGGTTCGTTGATGAGCCAGAATGCATTTTGGAATCAAAAGTCAAGAAACTCCGCAATAAGGAGATCAAGATGGTGCTGGTCAAGTGGATGCATCATAAGGGAGCTAATCACACTTGGGAATCGGAAGAAGATATGAAGATTAAGTACCCAAGTCTGTTTAGCGCAGCATGACTTCGCGGACGAAGTATAGGCGTGGTGGAGCCCATGCTGTAACATTCCTATTTTTCAATTACTTGTAATCGACAATTTAAGACTCAATTTAATGCATTGATGGATTTATTATTTCAATTACGATCACAATTTAAAAATAAGAAAAGATGAGGAGAAATCCTCATTGTATTTTTTTGAGCAAGCAAGCCAAAAGGAACCGATCCAAACAATTAAAATCGGTTTAAATAAGAAAATACAAAGTTGAGGGGTATAATGTGCAAATAGGGAGAAATAGCAAATAAAAGAAAGGAAGTTCCTTTCATTTTCAATATCACACACTCTCTCTACTCTCTCGATCTCTCTCTTCATCTCTCTAAAAACCCTCAATTTCATCATCCAAAATCCGAAATTGTTGGATTCAAGTGTTCAAAATCTGGAATCAAGTTGCAAATTAGGAACTATAACAACTGCAAGCATCAAATCAAGGTAAAAATCATTCTATATTACGAATTTTTGATGTGTTTGGTTCGGTTTTGGTGTAAACCGAATCATAGGACCTCGATTCTAATTGTTAATGCATGTTGAATCTTGTTATGGAAATGTTAAAATCGAGTATAAAGGATGTTGCATACCAAATTTCAGAATCAGATTCGAAGTCTAAGTATAATATTATGGAGTAAGTGTGTGTTTTAGTGTGTGTGTTCATCGATACATGATGAAAAAGGAACACAAATGGGTTGATTTGGTATATTCATGACATGTTATAAGTTAAATGAGTACATTTAAGTTCATATTTGCAACTTTAGATACTGAAACATGCAAAAATGGTCAGAAAGTGTTTCTGAAAAATCTGGAAATTATTTAAGTATGAACTCGGACTGATGAACTCGGTTCGGACCAATATCCGAGTTTGGACCAATGACCCAATTCGGATCAATGTCCTAATTCGGACCCTGCCTAATTCGGACCCCAACCTATTTCGGACCTTGCCCATTTCGGACCAAAACCCAATTCGGACCATCCGGATTTCGGACCATCCGAATTCGGATGTGGTCCGAATTTAGTTGGAATTTCATTTAAATTGCAGAATTTAAGTTTTAAGCAATTACGGACATAAAATCACTATTACACTGACTTGACAGATCATTGTGGTGTTATCAAACACACATTGATTCAGAGACCAATTACACTGTATAAACCACTGTGAGTAATAGATTATCATTCTAACATTTATTGTCTTTGCATTCACGTTTCACATATTCAATGGCATGTTCACATTGTTCATATACATCAATTGGCACTCATGAATGATTTGTTGTTATGATGAACACTCGTACTTGACATGTAACACACATGTAGCCAGCGTTCATTTGAAAGTGCATCTATTTACATCAAGCTTGCACTGCATGATCATTACTTCACAATCTGATGCGACCTGGACTGGGGCTGACAGCAGGCCACTGTCGGGGACTGATCATCCCACTCGTTATGATGGTCAGGTTCGGCACATCCCCGATCAGCATTTGAACTGCCAACCCCATGCTTGCACTGCATGGTTTTCACATACATTGGGGCTTACACTGCCCGTAGTCACATTATGCTTGTAAAGAAATATTTGTTGTTTGTATAATCTGTTATCTCATTAAGCAAATTAGCTTACTGTTGACTCACAATGTTTTCAGGCAAAGGCAAAGGTGTAGCTGGACCTTCTACTTAAGCATTTCAATTCAATATCCCGGAGATTTTAGAAGCTATTGGTACTTGAATGTTTGTAGCTTTGGGCTGGGATTTGATACCTTTAAAACAATAACGATGATGTAATAGTTAGACTTTATCACTGTAGACATGTACTCTTATTGCTTTGGTGTGGAACTGCTGAAATCTGAATTAAGCATCAATTTTAATTATCATGTTATTCATTGGGTTGTGTGTTGATCCTGTTGATTCTATTTATACTATCAAAATATGAGGACGTCACATAAGGAGTGTGTCGCAAAATTAAATTTCAATATTTCCTTATTTATGTACATCTTTAATAATTAATGATCCTGACAAATTGCTATATGAATTGTTCATCACTAAGTAAAACGCAAAGTTATCCAGGTTTGTCTATATCTTAAAGGTTGAAAATGTTTAAGAAGTTTATCAGAAAAAGAAAAGAAAAAGGATAGATGCTTATTTGAGGGGGAGTATAATTAGGATGTTAGTTAATATTTTTTTTGTTGCTTTTAATATCTCAATAACTTTAAGTTTTAGGTTACTTAATTTTTAAATTTTAGGTTCAATATAAAATGTCTCGAAAATCACAAAAAGATTTTATTTGTTTTAAATATTTCAAAACGCCAAAAAGTTTTTTTAATTGGGCTCATCCTTGTTCAATTTTAAGTTTGTTAAAGTTTGTTTTGTTTTCGGTCCAAATTTTTTTTGGTTGGTTAAATAAACACTGGTTGGCCCATCTTCACAATTCTGGCGCGGACCATTTTAACTCCGACTCGACTCGCCAATTTAAATAGGCGGGTCAAGCTATTCTTCTCCCCTACGCTTTCTTTCTTCTTCTTTTTCTCTCTCTACCGTCGACGACAACCACCGCCATTTCCTCCATTGTTGAACGATCAAGCTCATCAAGCCATCTTCTTTCTTCATTTTTCTTGCATTTTCAGTGTTTGGCACTATCAGGACTCATGGAATCCGTTGTCGTTCTGACCATGCCTCATTCACCAATCCCTAACAATAATGCCCAACTCCCAGAAGAGTCCATCCTACCTCAATCACAATTCGTCGAGTTTTTCGCCCATAACTGGCAACTTGATATATCCACCCTTCGTCGTGAAGATGAGAATATCTCATTTGATATTCTCAAAAGCCACCCACTATATTACTCCCTATGCACCGCCATATCCGTACCCCAAATATACCTCCAATAATTCTGGCATCACCTCAAGTTTGTGTCTGATGCCGAACCCTACTTCACGTCTACAATTGAATGCGTTCCAGTCAAAATCACAACCGCAGCCATCTGCCACATTCTCCGCCTTCCAGCTGAAGCCTTTTCACAATCAAGACTTACCTTTGCCCCAATCCCTTCGCTACTGAAAACCCTGGAAGAAATCAAAGCTCTGGGATATGATGGCCCTCTCACAAAGCCATCAGATTTCCGAACAAAGAACTTTCAAGCTCATTGGAGGATTCTATTCGACATCATCAACAAATGTTTCACCGCAAAACATGCTGGTCATGACTCGGCATAAATTCAAGTATTTTCAATGTTTGCAGCGTTCGCTTATGATCGTCACTACGATTATGCTGCATCTCTATTTGAAGAATTAAAAAGAGCCAATCTGGAGAGAGGAACCAAGCGAGGACGCAAATACATACCTCTTCAGAGGTTTCTTCAGCTGATAATTCAGTACGTGATGGATAATAATGATGATATCTACGAGAGACCAGAGGCTGACGTATACATGACCGCTACCATTCAAAAGCTAAATCTTCCAAAGGGAAATCCCACAGTTCCAGTAATGCCTATTCCTCTATCTCTGCTACAAAGAGCAGTCCAAACTGAAAGGGTCAGGGAATGTATCAGGGAGTTCTATCTGGATGAGGCTCAGTCAGAACCGACTGAGCCTAACCAAATCGAAGGTGAGGCTAGAATGAGTGAGTCAGTGGGAGACGAGGTAAAAGTTCAACAATCTTTTGGTATGGGTGAGCGGGAGGTTGTTGAGGAAAGAGAGGGAGTTGTAGGTGAGGAAACAGAGGCAACAGATTCTGAAAGGACCGTCTCTGTCTTGAGAGGGATCGAGGTAACATCCGAGGGAGATCTGAGCCTAATAAGCCGGACAACCCCTCATAAGACCATCAGTCCAATGGTCGAAACAACCCCAACCACCCACTTAATATCCTCTCAAAAGGATATTACTTCATTCCACAGGGAATTAGCACATACTCCATCACCTTCTCACTCGGAGAGTCGTGGTGTTGAAATCGGTCACATGTCGCCCCTGGTGACCATCATTCATTCGACCACAGCTCACTCCCCACCGCCACACACTCAGCATGACGCCTTCGTGGTGTCCACAGATGAACGAGCTACCTTCGTGACAGCTCCACAAACTTCCAGATCTGAGCATCCCGCAGTGGAGCCAGAAGTGATGGAAGGAAGATCTGAAGTTGCATCCCAAATGTCGTCAACTTCAGGCCATCCCGAGATAAATCTCGAGATGCTAACAGCAGCTCTACGTGCTGCTGGAGTTGTCACCCGGGCTGACCTGGACGCCCAGAAGGAGGCTGCTGAAGAAAGACATACCGCTCTTCTTTCATTTATTAAGGGTAAGGGTGTCGCTTCTGAGGATCTGCCTCCACCAGGAACTCGTTCAGTCCAAGCACAGCTTTCCGATCTTTCCGATAAGATAGACACGCTCACAAGGTTAATTTTACAAGTCCAGGAGCAGCTCAACTCCCGTATGGACCGTCTTGAGTCGGCAGTAATAGAGCTTCATTGTCTTCCTTAGGCTGAATCTCAGAAAAGAAAACATGATGATCAGGACGACCCTAATCGCCATGAGGGGGAGAAACGACGAAAAATTCAGTCTGAGGACCCGATTATGATTGTAGGGGGAGCCGAATCTCAGGGAACAGATATCGAAGGATCGGGGGAACAAAGGCATGGGGCTCAGGAAATGATAGAAGACGAGCCTTTAGTTGATGGCCCGGCTCCGTTGGACCCAATGTCAGCAATGTTGGAGTATGAACCCGTACATGAAAAGGTCGAAATCATATTGTTGTCTGATTTAGACTCTGATATTGATGAAGACTATCCTTTACTCACTCCAAAGCCTAAACCCGAGTCACCACAATAATCCTCCTCATCCTTCGAATTCCTAAACTCCCCGCCCCATGTGCCACAACAAGAGTATCTATCATCAATCCAAGCTCCCTCCACTTTCAAAGAATTCCCATTAATCCAAAGCCCTCCCGGAGTCCAAAGTCCTCCCCAAGTCCAAACTTTACCCTAACATCATGCCCAGGAACCAGAGCCTTCAGGCACCAGAGTTGTAGATTCTTTTGATGAAACACCTGAAGGACCTGGTATCCACGATGAAAGCGACTTATATTGGGTAAGCTGGTACACAAAAGTTGGGGTACACTCTCTGCCAGAGGAACTGAAAGAAGAACTTAGGCAAGAACGAAGGGAGAAAATCTTTAAATTACTTGAAGCCCAGAAGGCCGAATTAGAAGAACTCCCCGTTCAAGTTCTAAAAGAGTTTTTGAGAAACTTTTCGGCCGAGCAGTTCCAAAATCCATTCATGGAAGAAAGGTTTAAGATGGTTTTCAGGAAGAAGCCTGGGTCGTTCAGCAGGCGCTTATTGATGGAGCTTACGAATGTTTCAAAATCTGAACAGGCCGAGTATAACCAGATGATACTTAGGAAGAAAAACCCAAGGGAAAAATATTGGTCAAAGTTAAAGATTAAAAAGCTTCCCACTATCACTATGTGCAAGAGAGCTTGTAATGTTGTATTCCCGTAAATATTCAGCACCTTAATGATATTCTCATCATATACATGAAGAAACAAGCTCAATAAATGTAATATGATAAAGAAGAAGACAATATGAATGTAGAGAGAGTTATGAACAGTGGCGGCTGTATTGATTTCAAATGGTCAACCGTCGGACAAAAAGGTAACCCTAGGAGCCTTTTGTAGGCTCCTTTAATTATCTTTCATACATTGGCAACTTTGGCCCCTACACTATTCCTTAAACATAAATTACATAGAAATAACATAGAAGACAAATTACAAAGATAATAAATATTACAAAACAACTCCTAAGATCGAAATAAATAAATCTAACCATCTCCCCCTTTTCGATCACTTAGGAGGTCCTGTAACTCGGGCATGGTCAGTAGATTCTCGAAGACCAAGTATGACGTCGAAGCGTCTGGTTACTTGTCTCAGATGTAGCCTTTCGTTCAGGTATTCAATTCCGCTGAGGATATCCTGAATCTCCTGTGGTGAGCATCTAAGTTCCGGATTTGGTTGAGCGTCAAAGTCTTGAACTTTCTGAGTAAGCGCTGCTCGAACCAATCTGATAGTGCCGTCGGAGTAACAAGGAAGATCCTCAAAGCGCATGAATTTTTTATGTCCTTTCTGGTTCAAGAAGATAACCCCTGGCTGTCCTCGAAGCAAAACTTTGTAAGCCGGATAGTGGTCTAGCAAAAATACATCTTGTTCAGGAGCTTTCAGACCCACTTTGACTAAGGCACTCTCAATCGCCATCTGGAAATCTCTGAGGCACATAATGATTGATCAGCGATTCATGCATCGAACCAGGGCTGCTAAAGCAGTCATATGTGTCAGACGACCCTTGACTCTATTTACCAACTTTTTCTGTGCAGACGCTCTACGTCGTCTATGTTTACGAAGTCAAGGTCGCTTTCATATAGTTCTTGAATAGTACCGTCTTCTCTGAGTACCTCGAAGGCTGGAGTGTAGACTCTGGCTCTCTTGTACATATGAATGTTATTGATTCTGACTATTTTGGACTTTGACCAGTATTTGCTCTTATCTCTCGTTTCTCTTAGCATCATCTGATTGTATTCGGCTTGAACGCATCGAGAAGCATCGGTCATTACCATTAGAAGACGTCTACTGTAAGATCCCGGCTTCTTTCTGAAGACCATTTTGAACCTTTCTTCCAAGAAAGGATTTTGAAATTGATCAGCCGGGAACTTCTTCAAAAATTCTTTTAACCCCTGGACCGGAGGTTCTTCTAATTCTTGAGGAGGAGCCTCAAGAAGTTTCAATACACGGTCTCTCCGGTCCTGACATAACCCTTCTTTTGTTTCCGCATCCAGAGTGTGGACTTCTCCCCATGAGTACCACTTTATCCATTCCTCGTCTGTCCTGTCATATGATGCGGCGACTTCTTTAGTATCAAAACAGTCGACAGTTCTGGCTCCGGATGTTTCAACGATATGGGTATGCGGAGCTGATTGAGTTGGAAGGGTTGATTGGACTGATGGGGTACGTATAACTGGTGGAGGATCTTTAGGTGTGGGAGTGGGTTGGATTGATGGAGTTTCTGTGGGAGTGACTGAAGGTGGTTGGATGGAAGAAGATGTTTGTGGTTGGGGTTCATGAGATGGAGAATCCAAAATCTCAATTGGAATTAGAGGTGATTTTTGTGGAGATTGGGGTTCAGGTTTTGGTGTGAGAAATGTATAGTCGGTATCAGTATCATAATCTGAGTCAGACACTAATATGATTTCGACTTTTTCATATTTAGGCTCATAAATCACCATTGCTGACATGGGGTCTAACGAAGCTGGGCCCTCAATTTGTAGAGGTTCATAATCTATCATCTGTGCTTCCGTAGCCTCATATGTCTGATCCCCAGACTCAGACCCTCGAATTTCTGTGGCTTCAGCCTCTGCTCCCCTTAGAATAATCATCGAGCCCTCATGATGAACCTTTTGACGTTTCTCCCCCTCATGACGATCAGGGTCGTCCTGGTCGTCATGTTTTCTTTTAGGGGCCTCGGCCTGAGTGCGGCACTGAAGGTCTATGACCGCCGACTCGAGGCGATCCATTCGCGAATTGAGCTGCTCTTGGACTTGAAGAATTAATCGGTTAAGTGCATCAATCTTGTCCGAGAGCTCGGCTATCTGAAGTTGGACTGAATGGGAACCTGGTGAGGAGCCAGCTTCGGAGGCGACACCCTTACCCTTGATAAGAGAAAGAAGGGCGGTGTGACGGTCCTCGGCGGCCTCCCTTTGGGCGTCCAGGTCAGCCCGGGTAATAACTCCGGCAGCACGTAATGTTGCCGTTAGCATCTCCAGATTGATGGGGAGATGGCCGGAAGTGGACGGCGTTGATTGAGCCACTCCCGGTCTTCCTTCCGTCATCTCTGGCTCCACTGCGGGACGCTCAGATCCGAAAGTTTGTTGAGCTGCCACGGAGGCAGCTCTTGGGGATGCCACAAAGGCATCGTGCGTGGTGTGAATTTGTGGGGATGGAATCGTGGATGAAGGAAGGTCGGTCACGTGGGGAGGAGTGTGACCTCTTTCAACACCGCCACTCTCCGAATGAGAGGGCGATGGAGTGTGTGGAAGATCCCCGTGGAATGAAGTGGTTTTCCTTTGAGGGGAAACCAAGTGGATGGTGGGGGTTGTTTCGACCGCTGGACTCACGGTCTTTTGAAAGAGAGTCCGGCTAACAGGGCTTGGTTCACCCTCAGGCTGAATATCCCTCGCTCTTACGACAGAGACGGTTCTTTCGGAATCCGCCGTCTCTGCCGTCTCACCTACAGCTCCCTCCCTTACAATCTCAACCTCCCGCTCACCGAAACCCATTGATTGTTGAACATCCATCCCTTCTCCCTCATGCTCACTCTCTTGTTGCTCACCTTCGGACTGGTTAGTCTCAGTCGATTCCGACTGAGACTCATCCGGATAATTCTCTCTTATATATGCCCTTACCCGCTCTGTGCCCCTTGACCTCGTAAGAGTAGATAGAGGAATTTTCATCACCTGTACCGTCGGGGCCCCCTTTGGCAGAGTTAATTTTTGGATTGCCACTGTGGGATAGACATCATCCTCCGGACGCTCGTGTATGTCATCATCTTGATCCATTGCACACTAGATGATGAGTTGAAGGAATCTTTGATAAGGACATACTTGCGGCCTTTCTTGGTGCTTCTTTCGACGTAGACTCTTCGTAATTCTTCAAAGATAAAAGCGGCATAGTCCACGTGTCGGTCGAAGGCAAAGCCGGTGAACATGGCTAATACCTGGGCCGACGCCGAGTCATGTCCTGAATGCTTGGCGGTAAGGCATTTGTTAAGCACATCGAAGAGAATCCGCCAGTGGGACTGAAGGTTTTTTGTGCGGAAGTCTGATGGTTTGGTAAGAGGGCCGTCATACCCTAGAGTTTGTATTTCAGTGAGGGCTTCAGATACGGATGGGTTTGGGTCGAATGAATCAAGGGTGGGAAGGTAGTCTTCTATGGGTAGATGAAGAATGTGGCGGATGGCTGCGGTGGTGATTTTGACCGGAACGCAGTCAATGGTGGAAGTGAAGTGAGGTTCGGGGTCGGTTATATATTGGAGCCTGTTCCAGAATTGTTGGAGGTAAATTTGGGGAACAGCTATGGCAGTTGATAGTGCGTAATAGATGGGATGGCGGGTGAGGATGTCGAAAGCAAGGGTTTGAGTTTCTTTTGAGAGGATGGAAGCGTCGAGTTGCCAGTTATGTGGGATAAACTCGACAAACTCGGCGCTGGGTAAAATGGATTCTTCGGGTAGCTGAGCATTATTATTTGGAATGGGAGGATGGGGTACGGTGAGAACGATTGCGGGATCCATTTTCCTGCAAAGTGCAACAAAGTTAGAATCATAAGACTTGATAGGATAATGCATTGATGTGAAGTCTAGATGAGTGTGAAATAGAAATTGTCTGATCTGTTTAGCATCGGGTCTTCATTAGCAGAATAAAATTCCACTAATAAAGTCCAAAGTCAATCGTTAAGAGACCGATGTTAGATAAGACCGTTTCACTCAAACACTGATTCTAACTCTAATCAATGGTGCACTTGGATGGAACTATTTTTGTGATTTTTAATTTATATGAAAATGCAGAAATGGAAAAAATGAAAAATGAAAAATTTAAAAAAATCCTAAGTGTTGGATTTCAGATGGTCCGAATTCGGATGAACAGTGTCATCGAATTCGGATCCGTCCGAAATGAGATAATGCATGAATGATGTGTGTGGGACCGAATTCGGATGAGGTGAAAATGGGGACCGAATTCGGATGATGGTCCGAAGTGTAATTCATGAAATGAAGGAAGGTGGTCCGAATTCGGATGGGTCATAGAACATGATCCGAGTTCGGTTGATGACTTGTGTAAATGCATGCAATGATATGGGAAGGTCCTAATTTCGGATGGTACCTGGAATTCGGATGAGGACCGAATCCGGGTATCATCCGAATTCGGATGCACAGTGGTGAACAGACTTAGACAATTTCAAGTTTTGAAAATTTTGACCCTGATGTGATGGTCCGAATTCGGATCAACAGTGAACCGAATTCGGATCAACAGTGGTCCGAAATTGGTTTTGTACTTGGAAAATTTTTGAATCTACTCTAAGTCGGACATCCGAATTCGGGTGGTGGTCCGAATTCGGACATCCGAAACTGCATGAGTGCAGTTAATGTTCATGCAAAAAATAAACGTGAACAGTTTGAATGTTAATGAAAATGCATGAAATTACAGATCCTAGTCTAAAATTACATAGGGAACATTTTATCTAACTACTACTACGAAAAAATAACACATTTCAGTAACTAAAATGAGCAAAAACCGAAATGAAAAGTTAATAAAAATTTGAAAATCAAACAAGTAATATACTAAGTTAAAGACTGAAATAAAGATAGAAAAGTGTTACCTGGTGATGCCAAAGATGGAAAATGCAAGAAAAATGAAGAAGAATGAAGGTTGAGAAGCTTCGAAGGTTGATAATGGTGGTATGGGGCGGTGGTGTCGACGGGAGCAAGGAGAGGAAGAAGAAAGAGAATAGAAATATCTTGTGAATGAAGGAATTGACCGTTTGACCACCCCTAAATACCTCCGCGCGGGTCGGGTCCGGGTCAAGCAAGATCCGCGCCCAAAAGGAATGGGCCGCCGGATTTGGACTCAACAAACACACACCAAGTTAAAAAATATGGGCCTTTTAAGAAATTAAACTAAACAAAATAAAAAATTGGCCCAATTTTTATTGCATCTTTTTGAGGTTTTCCATGAGACTTAAGAAATAAAAAATAACAAATAAAAAGTAAAATATTTTTGGTATTTTCTTTAATTTTGAAATTAAAATAAAATGAAATAAAGTAAACTAAAATCTTTTTGGCTTTTTGATAAATTTGAAAGATAAAATCTTTTTGTGATTTTCTGACCTATTAAATTAAAACTTAACACTAAATTAGAATTAAGACTAACCTAAAATTCAAAAATTTAACTGTAAAAGAAATAAAAAAGAAATACAGAATTATAAAATTTAAAATCCTAACTCTACTCCCCCTCAAATAAGTACCGATCCTTTTTCCTTTTCCTTTTCGGATTTAAATCACGACAACCCTTTTTAAGCCTTACAAATACAGACAAACCTGGATATTGTTTGTATCCCACTCCATGATGAACAATTCACACAGCAATTTATTAGGATCATTAATTATTAAAAATATACGCAGATTAGGAAATATTGAGTTTCAATCTTGTGACATAATCCTTAAATTAAAATAACAGATATTTTCTAAAATAAAGGAATCTCAATCATGATAGATTGAAATAGAATTATTTAAGACAATATCTGATATTTAATTGGAAGGTGGATTCAACATGCCGATATGAGATACTAAAAACTGAAAACGAGGTACGTCTAAAGCTTTAGTAAATATATCCGCAAGTTGGTATTCCGTGCCAACAAAATACAACTCAATGGTTCCCTTTTCAACGTGATCTTTAATAAAATGATACTTGATATCTATGTGTTTTGTTCGAGAGTGCTGCACGGGATTGCAAGAGATGGCAATTGCACTTCGAGAATCACAGTAAATAGGGATATTGGTGAGTGAGAACCCATAATCGCGTAGTTGTATTCTCATCCACAGCACTTGAGAGCAACAGCTTGCAGCTGCTACATACTCAGCCTCAGCTGTAGATGTGGAAACACAATTCTGCTTTTTGGAAGACCAACTCACCGGTCTATCGCCTAAAAACTGTATTCCTCCCGATGTGCTTTTTCTGTCAGCTCTACAACCTGCAAAATCAGCATCTGAAAACGCGGTAAGATCGAAATTGGTTCCCTTTGGATACCATAGACCAAGTTCGGGTGTACCCTTAAGATAACGAAAAATGCGTTTTACCGCAGTTAGGTGTGATTCTTTTGGGTCGGCCTGAAATCTAGCACAAAGACATGTTGAAAACACTATATCCGGCCTACTGGCAGTCAAGTATAGTAAGGATCCTATCATCCCTCTGTAAGTTGTATTATCGACACTTTTCCCGGAAGGATCTGTGTCTAACTTACAGTTGGAGGCCATGGGAGTTGCGATACTTGTGCAAGAGTCTAACTTATACTTCTTGAGAATGTCAAGAGTATATTTCGACTGGTTCACAAAAATCCCATCCTCAAGTTGTTTGACTTGTAATCCGAGGAAAAAGTTCATTTCCCCCATCATACTCATCTCAAACCGGACTCCATTAGGGCTGAAAAATCCTTACAAAAATTACTGTCAGTAGATCCAAATATAATATCGTCGACATAAATCTGTACTAGCATTATATGTGGGCCTTCCCTTTTAGTGAACAGAGTTGTGTCCACCACACCTTTATAGAAACCGGCAGAAATAAGGAAATTCGAAAGACTATCATACCATGCTCGAGGTGCTTGTTTTAAACCATAGAGGGCCTTATCTAGCACATAAACATGGTCAGGTTTATGTGCATCAACAAAGCCTTGTGGTTGTTCAACATACACTTCCTCGTTAAGTTCACCGTTTAGAAAGGCAGTTTTGACGTCCATTTGGTACACTTTGAAGTCTTTGTGTGCCGCGAACGCCAAGAAGATTCTGATTGCTTCGATCCGTGCAACTGGAGCGAAGGTCTCGTCATAATCTATCCCTTCTTGCTGTCGGTAGCCTTTGGCAACAAGTCTTGCTTTGTTCCTTATCACAATGCCGTTCTCATCTCGCTTGTTCTTAAAGATCCACTTCGTTCCGATGACTGTGCGGTCTTTTGGCTTGGGAACTAACCGCCATACTCTTAGCTGTTCAAACTGGTTGAGTTCCTCTTGCATTGCAACTATCCAATCCGGATCTGTCAGGGCTTCATCCACACGAGCGGGCTCTATCATACTCAAGAATGATGCGTAGAGACATTCATTAGCAGATGCCCTACGAGTTTGGACTCCTGTTGATACGTCACCAATGATTTGCTCTGTTGGGTGACTGCGGGTCCATTTGATCTCGTGTGGAAGGGGTGCTCGGGATGGAACCTCTGTGGTTAATATGGGGATGGATGAGTATTCATGGTCAATGGTTTCAAATGATGGTACCACAGGTTCTGGTTCAATTTCCGAGTGTTCAGGTGAAGGAAGAATCGTTGGTATTATATGTGAGGGTATTACTGGAGTAGATTCAACCGCGGATGTGTCGGTGGATGATGTGGATGGATGAGGATATGTTGATGAAGATGGAGCGGAGAAACTTTGCGGCGCAGTTGAATTGGAAGGATTACCTACATTATTTACAACATTAGACACACTAGCGTTAGGACCGAAAAATTCAACATAAAAAGGATCAAATAAATTAACCAAATCAGAAGAAGAAAAGAAATGGGGTTATTCGAAGAGTCTCCAGGCATTTGAGTAATGCGTGGTCCTGATTGATCAACTTCGGGTGCCAGTTCAGCCAACTCATCAATGTGACGTGCACACTTTCATTGACTGTTCTGGTTCAGGTATTGAATGCGCGATACACCTTCGAGTTGGATGAGTATCCAATGAAGATCGCTTCATCTGCCTTTTCGTTAAATTTCCCGAGGTTGTCTTTGTCATTCAGCACATAGCACCTGCAACCAAATACACGTAAGTACTTGATAAATGGTACTTTATTCAAAAAGAGTTGGTAAGGAGTTTTGTTAAAGCGCTTATGGATGATGGAGCGATTCTGTGTATAACATGCTGTTGATACGGCTTCGGCCCACAAGAACGGAGGTAGCTTTGAGTATGTGAGCATTGTACGAGCGGCTTCTACTAGCGTACGGTTACGCCTTTCCACGATCCCATTTTGTTGAGGTGTTCGAGCAGCAGAGTATTGATGCTGAATCCCTTTGGATCGAAGGAAGCCCTCCACTACTGAGTTCTTGAACTCCGTGCCGTTATCTGATCTGATTGATTGTACTGACAGCTGCTGTTGGGTCTCGACACTCTTGATAAAATCAATGATTTCTTGAGCTGTCTCGTCCTTGGAACGCAAGAACCTGACCCAGGTATATCGAGAAAAATCATCAACGATAACCAACACATATCGTTTTCCATTTATGCTTTGAGTTCTCATCGGTCCGCATAAATCCATATGAAGTAACTCCAAAACTCTTTTTGTTGATGGTTCGGGCTTTGGTTTGTGAGATGATCGTTTCATTTTTCCTTTCTCACATGCTCCAGACAGATGGTCCTTTTCGTAGCGCAACTCAGGAAGTCCTTTGACCAATTGCTTCGCAGCCAGCTTGTTGATATTATCAAAATTCAAATGGGATAATCTTCGATGCCACAACCAAGAATCTTTTGAAGAGGCTTTTGATAGTAGGCAAATGTTATCCTTCACTACAAGCTTAGCTACGTCAATGGTGTAAAGGTTAGATTTTCGGGAACCAGTTAATATTTCTTTTCCATCCATGTTCTTAACACTGCAGTTCTTAGCCCTAAACGTTACTTCTAGTCCTTTATCGCAGAGCTGTCCTAAGCTAAAAAGATTATGAGATAACCCCTCAACATAGTCAACGTCCTTGATGACCAGATTATTTAGAACTAAGTCCCCGTATCCTTTTATGTGAGCCTGATGGTTGTTCCCGAATTTCACAGTTCTGCAATACTGTTCAACAACGTTGGACAGCAATTCTCTTCTTCCTGTCATGTGCTTGGAGCAACCCGAATCCATATACCAAATGGACTTAGCCTGAAAAACACATAAATTCATATAATGAAAAACTATATGCATTCAAACACATCCATTTTTAATTCACAATCAAAACGTGTTCTGAACCGAGATGTTCAGAAAACATGATGAGTTAAGACCGGGTCCTGGGCTATGTGCACAGAAGCCAAACGTGTCGGTTTAAGCACAACCGACAAGCAAAAGAACGGGTCCAAGTCTAAGGTAACTAGAAGCCATTTCTTTAAAGCACGGGTCTTGATCAGAAGTAACCAAGAACCATCTGCATTAAGATCACACAACCTTGGGTACCCACCTCAATATGGGTCCCTTTTTGTTAGGATTTCCAGATTTATATGGCACGTGTACAGATTTAGAAACCCAACTAGCATTTGTGTGTGGTCCGGATGCACAACCCTTTGGAATCCATTGAAGATTGGATTTATTGGGTTTTGGAGCCTTAGGCGCTGAAATTGCCTTCGGTTTTTGTCTTTTTGAGAACTTTTTGACCGTTGCTTTGGTTTTGGGCCTTGGCAACGGACACATCTCAACTTTGTTTGTGGCCGATGATGCACCATTTTTTGTTTTCTTTTTCCGAATACGTTTAACAGGGTAAGGCACAAAAGCATTCATTTCAGGAACCTGTCGTCTATATTTAGTTGGACATAGATTAAACAAATCCTTGAAAGAGTACTTTAACGGAACAGTAGAATTCAGTACATCATTACAAACATTGTCACACACATTGTTACACAAATTGTCTTTAGAGATTACAGACATCCTATCTCTAGTAACAAATTCACTTTGCATTAAAGTCTTCTTCACAAAAAAACTTGTAAAATCCTGCATGGTGGTTTTTGGGACTCTCCTTATATGATCTGTAGGAACAAAACGATTAGAGTCAGTAAGCATGGAAGATTTAGACTTGACAGACTTTTCTTTTTGGTGATGAGTGGGTTTCTTAAAAGACTTGGATTTCATCTGAGTCTTTTTAGGAACCTCATTTTTGAAAACTTTGGAGCACTCACCTTTGACAATGATAGAAGAAGATTCAGCTGTAGCCTTACCTTTATCTGATGACATACATGGAATTTTTAGGGAATGAGAAAGTGTTTGTTGTTTTGAAAGATCTTTCAATTGTAGTGAAACTATTTCAAAATTTTCTCTGTAGACAGTGACTTCCACAGTGTGTTGAAAAGATTGATTTACCAATTCTTCTTCTCTCTTAAGAAGAGCATCTTGAAGATCAAGTGCTTTCTCTTGAGACGACTTCAATTCCTTTTCTAAAACAATGATTTGTTGTTGAAGAATTTTTGCAGGAATATAAAATTGAGGAGTTGATTTTACAGTTTCAGTGTTCAATTCAGTTTCTGAATAAGTTGACGAGAGATCTTCCTCTAAAGTGGGTACTCTAGAAGAATAACTCTCGTTAAGATCTTCATAATGAAAAGAAATTTCTTTATCTTTACGCGCAACACGTTTCTCATTTTCTTGGTTTAAAACTTCTTTTGATGACTCAAAAAAGAAAGATTTAATACCGGCTCCCATGTAATTCATGTCATAAAATACAGGTAAAACATTTTGTGCCTTTTCCAAATATTTAGGATTTTTAAAACCAATTCTTTGTTTAGAATGGTAAAACCTAGTTTCTTTGGGCTGATTTAAATGGATAGTTTGTTCTGTTTGACCCCTTTTCAAAAATGCATCGTCAAGGGTCTTTATTCTTGCGTACAAACTTATCCTTTCTTCTTCAATCATTTTGTATTTTTCTAAACTGTCTATATTTTCCATATTTACCACATCTAATTGTTTTGTAAGAACATAAATTTCTTCTTTTAAAGAGAGTTTTTCTTTTGAAAGCGTTTCCATGCAAGATTCAAGGTATATATTCCTATCCTGAACATCTACTTTTTCTATCAACATCTGTTTTATAACATTATGATTAGTTAACCATTTTTAATGATATAATTCAGATGATTCTTTCAGAATATGAGCTTGCTGTTCAGCCTGTACACACTTTGCAGTTTCAGCATTTAATCTATCTTGTAGATCAAGTATTTGTGTGTGTAGTGTACATTCATTATCTACAAATAATTTATTTACATGTGCAGGAATGTAATAGGAATATACCTCACTGGACTCGGAACCGGATATGGAGCACTCGGAATCGTCGGTTGTAGCCATCAGACATGCTGGTGGATGTTTCATTTTCTCCCCCTCAGCAACAATGTCTGAATTTTCAGCAGTGAAATCAGCACATATCTCCAACCCCAGACGATCAACCATGTAGCAATTCTTGCCCTTGTCATCCTCGTCTTCAGAATCTTCAGCATCCCAGTAGTCCTCCTGGGCAACGAGGGCTAACGCATCCCCTTTCTTCTTGGCAGCCTCGAGCTTTCTCTCGTAGTAAGCAACGTCTCTTTCGAAGTTATTCTTGCATTCCCTAGCAAAGTGGCCCGGTTTGCCACATTTGTAGCAGAGACGTTCATCAGTGGCCTTCGGCTCATCTGCTCTTGGCTTTTCCTCTTTACTTTCCGCTGGCCTCTTGTCGGCCCGGCGGTGCTCGCGACTGTCATCACGCCTCCGGTCCCTGCGGTCATCCCGACGATCATCCCTTCGATCGTCCCGCCTGTCATCTCGCCTTTCATCTCGCCTTTCATAACGGCGATCATCGCGATTGTCGCATCTGTCATCATATCGGCGATCATCCCTGTCATCCCTTCGGTAGTCATCTCTGCGATAGTCATCGCGGTGGTCATCCCTCCTATCATCTGAGTACCTCCGTGGACCGGTGTCATAACGGAGTTGGTTGTTGGTCTTGTTGGAGAACCGTCGCTGTTGGAGACGGTTGGTCCACAAGGCTATCTGTTCTTGGATCGAAGCTTCCTCCTCATCATAGACCTCACGCGGAGGGGAAGCATAGCTGTACTGAGACGATGAAGAACCGGGAGCAAAAGATGGTGTCGGAATCTGCGTGTTGGTGATCAAGGCTAGCGAATCATTCGGTTTCAACCCTGTGTTGGCTGATAGCAGTAGAGAGGCCAACTGATTTGCCATCAGCTTCTGTTGATCCACATCCCCTTGATATTTCTTAAGCTCCTTAAAGACGACATTAATTGATACCACAGGAATGTTCAGAACTCTTTTCGTTGCCCGACATGCAAGCTGCCACTCGGGGGCTAAGGCGGCAAAGAATTGGATGTTGATGTCATCCCGATCCTTCTTGATGTGCAGTTTATTCAATTCGTTAAGGACTGCACAGATCCTGGTGAATGTAGCTTGCAGAGATTCCCCGTCTTTGGCGCGGAATTCCGAAAACTTTGCCTTCGCCTCCTCGATTTTGGCACGATCATCAAGATCTGCCCCCAGCATTTGGATTTCCAGCTCGTCCCACATTTCTTTTGCAGACATTTTACTGTCTACACCGACCAAAATATCAGTGGGGAGTGCTTGATAAATCAGATATTCTGCCCTCTTATCAGCGTGCTGGCGATCCCTCTCGGCGTCATTTGCCGGCTCTCTTTCAACCTTTGAGGCTTGGACAGGGGGGTCAGCCTCGGGTCTGGCAGCTATCTCTCGATAGTAGATGACGGGTCCTTTGGATATTGATTGAAGCATCAGGTTCCCGAGAGGTTGCATTCCAACGAACTTAAGGAACC
>JAANYP010002375.1:0-42637 GCA_020465985.1 Centrapalus pauciflorus | reverse complement strand
CCATTCAAGATCACCAAAAGAATTGGCCCGGTAGCTTACCGACTCGACCTGCCCCCAGAGCTTAGTAACGTTCATAATACCTTCCACGTGTCCAATCTTAAGAAGTGTCTAGCTGATGAATCACTCTTTATACCCATGGACGAGCTGGAGTTAGACGATAAGTTGAACTTCATTGAGCAACCTGTAGAAATAATGGATCGCGAAGTCAAGAAACTAAAGCACAGCCGGATCCCGATAATAAAAGTCAGATGGAACTCTAAGCGAGGTCCTGAGTTTACGTGGGAACGCGAGGATCAGTTTCGGGAAAAATACCCTCACCTGTTCTCAGATATTCAAGCAGTGGAGAACACGAGCTAATCTTCGGGACGAAATTCCCTTACAGGGGGATGACTGTAACATCGGCACTAACGAGGTTCTAGCAAACAAAACCCTAATCACATTTAATAGTCAATTATAGGCCTAATCAATAGTCCATTAGAACTAATCAAATGATCTAACAAGGCTTTTAGAAAACTCAACCTCACTTAGAATCAATTCATCTCGGTGCGTGAAATCAGGGAAATCAATAAATCCCGATCAATTTTACGATATGAGGGATTAATTCAACTAAGTACGTAATTAAATTATGATTAGTGACACTAATCATACACTAATACAATTACTTAACCTTAATTATGCAAGACTAAAAACAATTCATTAAAACAATGCATTCAAAAAGTATTTATGAATTTACAAGAAAAGGGAAATACAAGAATACATTCTAAATACATTTATACAAAAAAAAAATGGAAAAATACACAACAATATTTCACATGGCGGCTTGGATGGTTTAGTACATGTGAGGATTTGATTTCAATTTTTTAATCAACATCCCATGCACCATCTACATCAAACACCTCCATGCTTTGAAAGATTTGTACTCAACCTTCACATCTATCATCATTTCAACCTCCAAATTTTGGCTATAAATAAGACCACCCTCCTCATTTCATTTCCACACTTACAACAAAGAAAACCTCCTCTTTTCTCTCTTTCTTGAAACCGGCCAAGAGCCACAACCAAGGCCAAGACTTAGAAAATTTTGTTCTTTCAAATATTTCAAGAGTTTTGGTGAAAAGCTTGCAAGGGTTTCAACTTCTTCTCAAAATCAAACTCCTAACACATCAAAGTAAGTAAATTCTAGCTTATATCATCTTATATTTATGTTTATATAAGTCTTGCATAATATATATAATCACCAACAAAAACAAGTTACATAAAAACTCAAGTTTATAAGTTTCTAGTTTTATTTTAAGTTATTTCTTTACATGTGTTTATGAATATGTAAACACATTATAAAAGTGTTAATATTATGAAAACATGTGATATATATGTGTTTTTATAACTATTATGGCTTTTATACAAGTTGTCTTTAAATAAACAACAAGAATCATAAGTTGTTTTAAGTTTATAAACTACAGAATTTCGGCAGAAAATTTGTATCGACTTTGAAAAATCATAACTAATTCATAACTCAACGAAATGAGTTGATTCTTGTCTCAAAAGTTAGATCTATGTCTTAACTATAGATTTGCAATTTTTCATAATTTATTTTGAAGTTTAAGACCTCCAGAAATTATTTGAGAAACCGAAAGTTTGACAGCTCAAAAATGGCCAACATAGCGTTTTTAACGAGATTTTTCACCAACCTAAACAACTTGAAAAATGGCCGTTCTTGATTCTAAAAATCCTTTGTATATAGTAGTTTAATGTCCTAGAAAACCAAAGTCTAAAACATTTTGGAGCTTGGTCAAAAACAGCCTCAAAGTAGGCCGAAAAACCTCCGAAAAAGCTGGAAAAATTATATATATATATAAACTTGACGTTTTAAGCAAATCTTATTTATAAACTTGTAATGTTGGGTGATTTAAGACATAAAAATCTATAAATATACATATTATCATATATTAGTAACATTAAGTCCTTATTATCATTTAGGACTCGGTTAACCACCTCCGGTTTCATCACCCATCAACCAACGCACATTTGCATTTTTGCGCGTTGTTTTGCCATCACAAGTTCGGTGAGTTCTCATAGCCCCTATTTTTCACTATCTATTGGGGTGGAAATACATGCACTATTTTTATATGGACATCAAAACTGTTTATTTCTTATATGTATTACATGTTCGGATTCCATCAGCCCTTATATCATGAACCGTTAATTGCATTTATTTGTAAGCGCGAGTATATTGTGGATAGATCTATTGGGAGTCATGTCCCCCATGCGTGTTAGCTCGGTTCGGCTAACAGCGAGTGCATATATATTCAACACACGGTATTACGTATGGGAATACTGCACAGGGCAAACTCATTCTAATTAAGCTTCGGTTGCATGATGGTTTATGTAATACATACACGGAATTTATGATTTTATAAATTCAACTCATCTGATAATGTCCATACAACTGGTCTTTTCGCGTAAACCTATGAGCTCACCAACAATTTTTGTTGACGTATTTCAGCATGTATTTTCAGGTAATTAAGGCAAGTATGCCTTCAGAAGTAACCACTTTCAAGCTTCCGCACTTAAGGAGTCGCATTCTTTTTCAAACCGACGGAGATTTTTTTGCATTATTTTGATAATTTAATTATGTATTCAAATCTCTGTACCTTGCGAACTACTCATTATTATTTACGGGTTATGTAAAACATTTCTACCTTTTAAAGTTATATCGATGTATTTTTTTGAAAACGTCCATATAGTGGTCGTTCATTATGATTATGGTCACGCTTCCGCGACGTCACGTTTCGTTGCCAACTGGGGGTGGTAACGGGGTTGGCTGACAGCATACATTAAGTAATCAAGGAACAAGCACAACCAGTCTCTGTTCCATACAAGTCAGATCAATCACCCACTACGTACTGAAACATATGCAAGTAAGTAATGCAATCTGTCACACACAGCGGTCCTGAGCAATGCAAGTAATCAAGGAACATGCAACTACAGTTTTCCAGTTTCAGCAGTGTCTATCATACGTTACTAGCATACAATTAAGTAATCAAGGAACAAGCAACAACAGATGTTTCCATACAAGTCAGTATCAATCACAAATAAGTACTGAAACATACGCAAGTAAGTAATGCAATCTGTCACACACAGCGGTCCTGAGCAATGCAAGTAATCAAGGAACATGCAACTACAGTTTTCCAGTTTCAGCAGTGTCTATCATACGTTCCTAGCATACAATTAAGTAATCAAGGAACAAGCAGCAGCATATGTTTCCATACAAGTCAGTAACAATCACCAATAAGTACCGAAACATATGCAAGTAAGTAATGCAATCACAGCGAACCTGAGCAATGCAAGTAATCAAGGAACATGCAACAACAGTTGTCCAGTTTCAGCAGTGTCTATCATACGTTCCTATCATACAATTAAGTAATCAAGGATCAAGCAGCAGCAGTTCTTTCCATACAAGTCAGTAACAATCACCAATAAGTACCGAAACATATGCAAGTAAGTAGTGCAATCTGTCACTCACAGCGGTCCTGAGCAATGCAAGTAATCAAGGAACATGCAGCAGCAGTTGTCCAGTTTTAGAAGTGTCTATCATACGTTCCTAACATACAATTAAGTAATCAAGGAAAAAGCAGCAACAGATGTTTCCATACAAGTCAGTATCAATCACCAATAAGTACCGAAACATATGCAAGTAAGTGATGCAATCTGTCACTCACAGTGGTCCGGAGCAATGCAAGAAATCAAGGAACATGCAGCAGCAGTTATCCACTTTCATCAGTGTTCTATAATAGGTTCCTAACATACAATTAAGTAATCATGGAACAAGCAGCTGCTGATGTTTCCATACATGTCAGTAACAATCACCAATAAGTAGCGAAACATATGCAAGTAAGTAATGCAATCTGTCACTCATAGCGGTCCTGAGCAACGCAAGTAATCAAGGAACATGCAACAACAGTTGTCTAGTTTCAGCAGTGTCTATCATACGTTCCTAGCCTACAATAAGTAATTAGCCGCCGCAGTGTTTCCATCACAAATCAGTAACATCACCAATAAGTCCTAGAAACTATGCACAGCTAGTAGGCAATTGTTCACTCACAGAGGTCCTGAGCAATGCCAAATAATCAAGGAACATGCAACTCCAGTGTCAGTTTCAGCAGTGGTCTATCATACGTTCCTAGATACAATTAAGTAATCAAGGAACAAGCAGCGATGTTTCCATAAAGTTCAGTATCAATCACCACTAAGTACCGCACACATATGCAAGTAGTAGTGACAATCTTTCCTCACATCGGGCCTCCGCAATGCAAGTAATCCAGGAACATGCAGCAGCAGTTGTCCCGTTTCAGATTGTCTATTTCATACGTTCCTAGATACAATTAAGTAATCAAGGAACAAGCAGCAGCATATGTTTCCATACAAGTCAGTAACAATCACCAATAAGTACCGAAACATATGCAAGTAAGTAATGCAATCACAGCGAACCTGAGCAATGCAAGTAATCAAGGAACATGCAACAACAGTTGTCCAGTTTCAGCAGTGTCTATCATACGTTCCTATCATACAATTAAGTAATCAAGGATCAAGCAGCAGCAGTTCTTTCCATACAAGTCAGTAACAATCACCCATAAGTACCGAAACATATGCAAGTAAGTAGTGCAATCTGTCATTCACAGCGGTCCTGAGCAATGCAAGTAATCAAGGAACATGCAGCAGTTGTCCAGTTTTAGAAGTGTCTATCATACGTTCCTAACATACAATTAAGTAATCAAGGAAAAAGCAGCAACAGATGTTCTTATACAAGTCAGTATCAACCACCAATAAGTACCGAAACATATGCAAGTAAGTGATGCAATCTGTCACTCACAGTGGTCCGGAGCAATGCAAGAAATCAAGGAACATGCAGCAGCAGTTATCCACTTTCATCAGTGTTCTATAATAGGTTCCTAACATATAATTAAGTAATCATGGAACAAGCATCTTCTGATGTTTCCATACATGTCAGTAACAATCACCAATAAGTAGCGAAACATATGCAAGAAAGTAATGCAATCTGTCACTCATAGCGGTCCTGAGCAACGCAAGTAATCAAGGAACATGCAACAACAGTTGTCTAGTTTCAGCAGTGTCTATCATACGTTCCTAGCATACAATTAAGTAATCAAGCAGCAGCAGATGTTTCCATACAAGTCAGTAACAATCACCAACAAGTACCGAAACATATGCAAGTAAGTAGTGCAATCTGTCACTCACAGCGGTCCTCAACAATGCAAGTAATCAAGGAACATGCAGCAGCAGTTGTCCAGTTTTAGCAGTCTCTATCATACGTTCCTAACATACAATTAAGTAATCAAGGAACAAGCAGCAACAGATGTTTCCATACAAGTCAGTATCAATCACCAATAAGTACCGAAACATATGCAAGTAAGTAGTGCAATCTTTCACTCACAGCGGTCCTCAGCAATGCAAGTAATCAAGGAACATGCAGCAACAGTTGTCCAGTTTCAGCAGTGTCTATCATACGTTCCTAGCATACAATTAAGTAATCAAGGAACAAGCAGCAGCATATGTTTCCATACAAGTCAGTAACAATCACCAATAAGTACCGAAACATATGCAAGTAAGTAATGCAATCACAGCAAACCTGAGCAATGCAAGTAATCAAGGAACATGCAACAACAGTTGTCCAGTTTCAGCAGTGTCTATCATACGTTCCTATCATACAATTAAGTAATCAAGGATCAAGCAGCAGCAGTTCTTTCCATACAAGTCAGTAACAATCACCAATAAGTACCGAAACATATGCAAGTAAGTAGTGCAATCTGTCACTCACAGCGGTCCTGAGCAATGCAAGTAATCAAGGAACATGCAGCAGCAGTTGTCCAGTTTTAGAAGTGTCTATCATACGTTCCTAACATACAATTAAGTAATCAAGGAAAAAGCAGCAACAAATGTTTCCATACAAGTCAGTATCAATCACTAATAAGTACCGAAACATATGCAAGTACGTGATGCAATCTGTCACTCACAGTGGTCCGGAGCAATGCAAGTAATCAAGGAACATGCAGCAGCAGTTGTCCAGTTTTAGCAGTCTCTATCATACGTTCCTAACATACAATTAAGTAATCAAGGAACAAGCAGCAGCAGATGTTTCCATACAAGTAAGTATCAATCACCAATAAGTACCGAAACATATGCAAGTAAGTAGTGCAATCTGTCACTCACAGCGGTCCTCAGCAATGCAAGTAATCAAGGAACATGCAACAACAGTTGTCTAGTTTCAGCAGTGTCTATCATACGTTCCTAGCATACAATTAAGTAATCAAGCAGCAGCAGATGTTTCCATAATAGGTTCCTAACATATAATTAAGTAATCATGGAACAAGCATCTTCTGATGTTTCCATACATGTCAGTAACAATCACCAATAAGTAGCGAAACATATGCAAGTAAGTAATGCAATCTGTCACTCATAGCGGTCCTGAGCAACGCAAGTAATCAAGGAACATGCAACAACAGTTGTCTAGTTTCAGCAGTGTCTATCATACGTTCCTAGCATACAATTAAGTAATCAAGCAGCAGCAGATGTTTCCATACAAGTCAGTAACAATCACCAATAAGTACCAAAACATATGCAAGTAAGTAGTGCAATCTGTCACTCACAGCGGTCCTCAGCAATGCAAGTAATCAAGGAACATGCAGCAGCAGTTGTCCAGTTTTAGCAGTCTCTATCATACGTTCCTAACATACAATTAAGTAATCAAGGAACAAGCAGCAGCAGATGTTTCCATACAAGTAAGTATTAATCACCAATAAGTACCGAAACATATGCAAGTAAGTAGTGCAATCTGTCACTCACAGCGGTCCTCAGCAATGCAAGTAATCAAGGAACATGCTGCAGCAATTGTCCAGTTTTAGCAGTGTCTATCATACGTTCCTAACATACAATTAAGTAATCAAGGAACAAGCAGTAGCAGATATTTCCATACAATTCAGTATCAATCACCAATAAGTACCGAAACATATGCATGTAAGTAATGCAATCTGTCACTCACAGCGGTCCTGAGCAATGCAAGTAATCAAGGAACATGCAGCAGCAGTTGTCCAGTTTCAGCATTGTTTATCATACGTTCCTAGCATACAATTAAGTAATCAAGGAACAAGCAACAACAGATGTTTCCATACAAGTCAGTATCAATCACCAATAAGTACTGAAACATATGCAAGTAGGTAATGCAATCTGTCACACACAGCGGTCCTGAGCAATGCAAGTAATCAAGGAACATGCAACTACAGTTTTTCAGTTTTAGCAGTCTCTATCATACGTTCCTAACATACAATTAAGTAATCAAGGAACAAGCAGCAGCAGATGTTTCCATACAAGTAAGTATCAATCACCAATAAGTACCGAAACATATGCAAGTAAGTAGTGCAATCTGTCACTCACAGCGGTCCTCAGCAATGCAAGTAATCAAGGAACATGCAACAACAGTTGTCTAGTTTCAGCAGTGTCTATCATACGTTCCTAGCATACAATTAAGTAATCAAGCAGTAGCAGATGTTTCCATAATAGGTTCCTAACATATAATTAAGTAATCATGGAACAAGCATCTTCTGATGTTTCCATACATGTCAGTAACAATCACCAATAAGTAGCGAAACATATGCAAGTAAGTAATGCAATCTGTCACTCATAGCGGTCCTGAGCAACGCAAGTAATCAAGGAACATGCAACAACAGTTGTCTAGTTTCAGCAGTGTCTATCATACGTTCCTAGCATACAATTAAGTAATCAAGCAGCAGCAGATGTTTCCATACAAGTCAGTAACAATCACCAATAAGTACCAAAACATATGCAAGTAAGTAGTGCAATCTGTCACTCACAGCGGTCCTCAGCAATGCAAGTAATCAAGGAACATGCAGCAGCAGTTGTCCAGTCTTAGCAGTCTCTATCATACGTTCCTAACATACAATTAAGTAATCAAGGAACAAACAGCAGCAGATGTTTCCATACAAGTAAGTATTAATCACCAATAAGTACCGAAACATATGCAAGTAAGTAGTGCAATCTGTCACTCACAGCGGTCCTCAGCAATGCAAGTAATCAAGGAACATGCTGCAGCAATTGTCCAGTTTTAGCAGTGTCTATCATACGTTCCTAACATACAATTAAGTAATCAAGGAACAAGCAGTAGCAGATATTTCCATACAATTCAGTATCAATCACCAATAAGTACCGAAACATATGCATGTAAGTAATGCAATCTGTCACTCACAGCGGTCCTGAGCAATGCAAGTAATCAAGGAACATGCAGCAGCAGTTGTCCAGTTTCAGCATTGTTTATCATACGTTCCTAGCATACAATTAAGTAATCAAGGAACATGCAACAACAGATGTTTCCATACAAGTCAGTATCAATCACCAATAAGTACTGAAACATATGCAAGTAGGTAATGCAATCTGTCACACACAGCGGTCCTGAGCAATGCAAGTAATCAAGGAACATGCAACTACAGTTTTTCAGTTTCAGCAGTGTCTATCATACGTTACTAACATACAATTAAGTAATCAAGGAACAAGCAACAACAGATGTTTCCACACAAGTCAGTATCAATCACCAATAAGTACTGAAACATATGCAAGTAAGTAATGCAATCTGTCACACACAGCGGTCCTGAGCAATGCAAGTAATCAAGGAACATGCAACTACAGTTTTCCAGTTTCAGCAGTGTCTATCATACGTTCCTAGCATACAATTAAGTAATCAAGGAACAAGCAGCAGCATATGTTTCCATACAAGTCAGTAACAATCACCAATAAGTACCGAAACATATGCAAGTAAGTAATGCAATCACAGCGAACCTGAGCAATGCAAGTAATCAAGAAACATGCAACAGCAGTTGTCCAGTTTCAGCAGTGTCTATCATACGTTCATAACATACAATTAAGTAATCAAGGAACAAGCAGCAGCAGTTCTTTCCATACAAGTCAGTAACAATCACCAATAAGTACCGAAACATATGCAAGTAAGTAGTGCAATCTATCACTCACAGCGGTCCTAAGCAATGCAAGTAATCAAGGAACATGCAGCAGCAGTTGTCCAGTTTTAGCAGTATCTATCATACGTTCCTAACATACAATTAAGTAATCAAGGAAAAAGCAGCAACAGATGTTTCCATACAAGTCAGTATCAACTACCAATAAGTACCGAAACATATGCAAGTAAGTAATGCAATCAGTCACTCACAGCGGTCCTGAGCAATGCAAGTAATAAAGGAACATGCAGCAGCAGTTGTCCAGTTTCAGCATTGTGTATCATACGTTCCTAGCATACAATTAAGTAATCAAGACACAAGCAACAACAAATGTTTCCATACAAGTCAGTATCAATCACCAATAAGTACTGAAACATATACAAGTAAGTAATGCAATCTGTCACTCACAGCGGTCCTAAGCAATGCAAGTAATCAAGGAACATGCAACTACAGTTGTCCAGTTTCAGCAGTGTCTATCATATGTTCCTAGCATACAATTAAGTAATCAAGGAACAAGCAGCAGCAGATGTTTCCATATAAGTCAGTATCAATCACCAATAAGTACCGAAACATATGCAAGTAAGTAGTGTAATCTGTCACTCACAGCGGTCCTCAGCAATGCAAGTAATCAAGGAACATGCAGCAGCAATTGTCCAGTTTTAGCAGTGTCTATCCTACGTTCCTAACATACAATTAAGTAATCAAGGAACAAGCAGCAGCAGATATTTCCATACAATTCAGTATCAATCACCAATAAGTACCGAAACATATGCATGTAAGTAGTGCAATCTGTCACTCACAGCGGTCCTGAGCAATGCAAGTAATCAAGGAACATGCAGCAGCAGTTGTCCAGTTTTAGAAGTGTCTATCATACGTTCCTAACATACAATTAAGTAATCAAGGAAAAAGCAGCAACAGATGTTTCCATACAAGTCAGTATCAATCACCAATAAGTACCGAAACATATGCAAGTAAGTGATGCAATCTGTCACTCACAGTGGTCCGGAGCAATGCAAGTAATCAAGGAACATGCAGCAGCAGTTGTCCAGTTTTAGCAGTCTCTATCATACGTTCCTAACATACAATTAAGTAATCAAGGAACAAGCAGCAGCAGATGTTTCCATACAAGTAAGTATCAATCACCAATAAGTACCGAAACATATGCAAGTAAGTAGTGCAATCTGTCACTCACAGCGGTCCTCAGCAATGCAAGTAATCAAGGAACATGCAACAACAGTTGTCTAGTTTCAGCAGTGTCTATCATACGTTCCTAGCATACAATTAAGTAATCAAGCAGTAGCAGATGTTTCCATAATAGGTTCCTAACATATAATTAAGTAATCATGGAACAAGCATCTTCTGATGTTTCCATACATGTCAGTAACAATCACCAATAAGTAGCGAAACATATGCAAGTAAGTAATGCAATCTGTCACTCATAGCGGTCCTGAGCAACGCAAGTAATCAAGGAACATGCAACAACAGTTGTCTAGTTTCAGCAGTGTCTATCATACGTTCCTAGCATACAATTAAGTAATCAAGCAGCAGCAGATGTTTCCATACAAGTCAGTAACAATCACCAATAAGTACCGAAACATATGCAAGTAAGTAGTGTAATCTGTCACTCACAGCGGTCCTCAGCAATGCAAGTAATCAAGGAACATGCAGCAGCAATTGTCCAGTTTTAGCAGTGTCTATCCTACGTTCCTAACATACAATTAAGTAATCAAGGAACAAGCAGCAGCAGATATTTCCATACAATTCAGTATCAATCACCAATAAGTACCGAAACATATGCATGTAAGTAATGCAATCTGTCACTCACAGCGGTCCTGAGCAATGCAAGTAATCAAGGAACATGCAGCAGCAGTTGTCCAGTTTCAGCATTGTTTATCATACGTTCCTAGCATACAATTAAGTAATCAAGGAACAAGCAACAACAGATGTTTCCATACAAGTCAGTATCAATCACCAATAAGTACCGAAACATATGCAAGTAAGTAATGCAATCTGTCACACACAGCGGTCCTGAGCAATGCAAGTAATCAAGGAACATGCAACTACAGTTTTCCAGTTTCAGCAGTGTCTATCATACGTTACTAGCATACAATTAAGTAATCAAGGAACAAGCAGCAGCAGATGTTTCCATACAAATCAGTAACAATCACCAATAAGTACCGAAACATATGCAAGTAAGTAGTGCAATCTGTCACTCACAGCGGTCCTTAGCAATGCAAATAATCAAGGAACATGCAACTACAGTTGTCCAGTTTCAGCAGTGTCTATCATACGTTCCTAGCATACAATTAAGTAATCAAGGAACAAGCAGCAGCAGATGTTTCCATACAAGTCAGTATCAATCACCAATAAGTACCGAAACATATGCAAGTAAGTAGTGCAATCTTTCACTCACAGCGGTCCTCAGCAATGCAAGTAATCAAGGAACATGCAGCAGCAGTTGTCCAGTTTCAGCAGTGTCTATCATACGTTCCTAGCATACAATTAAGTAATCAAGGAACAAGCAGCAGCATATGTTTCCATACAAGTCAGTAACAATCACCAATAAGTACCGAAACATATGCAAGTAAGTAACGCAATCACAGCGAACCTGAGCAATGCAAGTAATCAAGGAACATGCAACAACAGTTGTCCAGTTTCAGCAGTGTCTATCATACGTTCCTATCATACAATTAAGTAATCAAGGATCAAGCAGCAGCAGTTCGTTCCATACAAGTCAGTAACAATCACCAATAAGTACCGAAACATATGCAAGTAAATAGTGCAATCTGTCACTCACAGCGGTCCTGAGCAATGCAAGTAATCAAGGAACATGCAGCAGCAGTTGTCCAGTTTTAGAAGTGTCTATCATACGTTCCTAACATACAATTAAGTAATCAAGGAAAAAGCAGCAACAGATGTTTCCATACAAGTCAGTATCAATCACCAATAAGTACTGAAACATATGCAAGTAAGTGATGCAATCTGTCACTCACAGTGGTCCGGAGCAATGCAAGAAATCAAGGAACATGCAGCAGCAGTTATCCACTTTCATCAGTGTTCTATAATAGGTTCCTAACATATAATTAAGTAATCATGGAACAAGCATCTTCTGATGTTTCCATACATGTCAGTAACAATCACCAATAAGTAGCGAAACATATGCAAGTAAGTAATGCAATCTGTCACTCATAGCGGTCCTGTGCAACGCAAGTAATCAAGGAACATGCAACAACAGTTGTCTAGTTTCAGCAGTGTCTATCATACGTTCCTAGCATACAATTAAGTAATCAAGCAGCAGCAGATGTTTCCATACAAGTCAGTAACAATCACCAATAAGTACCGAAACATATGCAAGTAAGTAGTGCAATCTGTCACTCACAGCGGTCCTCAGCAATGCAAGTAATCAAGGAACATGCAGCAGCAGTTGTCCAGTTTTAGCAGTCTCTATCATACGTTCCTAACATACAATTAAGTAATCAAGGAACAAGCAGCAGCAGATGTTTCCATACAAGTCAGTATCAATCACCAATAAGTACCGAAACATATGCAAGTAAGTAGTGCAATCTGTCACTCACAGCGGTCCTCAGCAATGCAAGTAATCAAGGAACATGCAGCATCAGTTGTCCAGTTTCAGCAGTGTCTATCATACGTTCTGTAACAGCCCGTAATTTATTAAATATAAATTACAGCAACAGACTTTGGATAATAAAGCAATTTTGTCCAATTATTAGTAATTAACCGAAAACATGAATTTTAAATAGTTAATTATATTAAGTTATAATTAATTATGAAAACTTGCCCCAAATTAGCTGAAATAAATTAAATAATTAAATTTAGCTAATTTACAAATTAGAAACGTGAAAATTGACGAAACAGATTATAATGAATAAAAATATGACTAAAAGACAAATATGCAAATCGGATTGTTGGGAATAAAAGTTGGTCAATTCCGGAAAATTCAGTAGAAAATCTGATTTTTCCCTATTTTCCTATAAATAGGGCATCCCTCCTCATTTCTTAAGTTTGGAAAACTTGAAACTCTCTCTCTCTCTCTCTCTCTCTCTCTCTCTCTACAACCTCATATTCTCTCTAGATTTTCTCCTAAACGAACCGTCGGATTTTCGTGATTTATACGCCATCGGTTAGAGTTCGTCGAGCTCTACACGAATCTACAATTGCATGTTAGATTTCGTCCGGATTTAAGGTAAAAATCGACCCCTTTTTCTGACTTTAGTTCGGTTTTGTTGAGCAAATTCGAGTTTGCTCATATCCCCTTCATTTGAAGCTGATTTGCTCTCGTTTAGGACTTGTTTTTGCTTGGAAATCATCTATAGTCAAAGGATATAGCTTGGACGAAGGTTAGTAACTATTTTTCCCTCATTTATGCTCATGTTTAGTTGCTAAAAACCTGGAAAAACGATGAACTAGAAGAACAAATTCGAGAAATTCATGTATAGACTCAAAGGTGTTGGTTTCGAATCTAACCCCCCCTAGATTCGAATGAGTGACTTTCGAATCTATCTTCCTTTGACATTGAATTGGTTGTTTCGAATCTGATTGTCTAGACTCGAATAAAGGTAGTTCGAATCTATGCTTAATTCGAATCTATTCCCCCTAGAATCTAAAGAGCTAGTTTCGAATCTATCCCCTAGAATCTAATGTATGAGTGTTTCGAATCTAATACCCCAAACTCGAATGTATATGTTCGAATCTAACTTCCTAGATTCGAATATGTATGTGTTTCGAATCTATCTCCTTAAATTCAAATCTGGTTTAGTTCCGAGCCAAAGATAAATCCCTAAATCAGATTAAGTTATTAAACAACCTAAGGAAATTGAAAGTATTGTTTGATTATGATAAAACTCACAAGTTCAAGATGCATATCTATTATATGCACAAATAAATTAACAGACTCTGTATGAACCCTTAGAAATTGTATGTCATGTTTCACCTTGCTAGTAATACGATTAGCTTTGCTTAAAGGCCACAAATCTGTAATTAGATGGATCGTATTAATCTGATAAGAATAGACTCACTTTGGGACGATAGGAACTACCTTAGACTCGACAGATGACAATAACCTGAGTGTGTAACTAGGGTTATATTGATCATGTTACAGACTTGACATTAATATACCAGACTTGAAACTGAACTGCAGGAAACCGCCGAACTGACAGAGTAAACTGAACAGCTTAATTCTTTAAGCATTATCTGACTACGGACTACTGTGAGTGACAGATTTCATTAATTACTTGCATATATTTCGATACTTATTGGTGAATGTCATCGACTGTATGGAAACTTCCGATTGTTGCTGCATGTTTCTTTAATACTATATTGTATCATAGAAACGTACTTTTGACATTACTGAAGCTAGACACTTGAATTGCCTTGATTGCATGTTCACTTTTACATTTTATGTAAATACTTATCATGCTTACTGCTTACTTGACTGTTGATATACTTGCCGCTGCATATTGCATTATCCGACAGGACCGAATGTGAGATCTCCGTTCACAGGAGGGAATTCTGCAGATTCCTTTCCTATTTGACTTGTTTCCATACACTTCCCGTAGGGCTTCAGCCTTACACATGGGAATACTGACAGGGTTGCCTCCCAACCTTTTGTCGTCTCTGACGTATTGACTTGCCGACAGGAGCTGATAGTATGTTATATGTGTGTGGTAACTAATGGAACTCTGTTAACTCACTAAGCAATGTTAGCTTACTCTGTCATGACAACTCTTTTACAGGAAAAGCTGATAAAGGCAAGACCATAGCAGGTAGTTCGTCCCAGGCTAAGTGAACCTGGACTTTGATGAATAGCAGACTTTTGGGACTTTTGTTGACGCCTATTTTGAAAAGATGATGCGGTCTCGGGTAGCTTGTTCAGTCTTCCGCACTCTGATTGAAGATTTAGAAGCTAGTTTAGACCACCATTTGATCTTTAATATATTGTTGTAATTAAGTAATCAGGCAGATGGACCTGTGGTATCAAACAATTAGTAATATTTATTATTGAATGAAATGAAATATTATGACGTGTACTGTTTGTGGTAACTTGGATGTTACAAAGTTGGTATCAGAGCAGCAGTTTAATCATCGGATTGGCCACCCGATACTTAAACTACTGGTATGGTATGGACTATGTGACTCTGAATTCCCGAACAAGTCACCGAGGCCTAGGGTAACTTAATTAGTAAAGGACTACCCACACAACTTGACCTAAGATAGGCAAATGATGACTGATAGGATGGGGGAGGGATTGACTGCTTGATACTGACTTGACTTTGACTTGACTTTGTGCCAGCCTGACTGACTGCCTTCATATCTATGAATTTAGATGTGATTATCTGACGTAGGAATTATGACTCGAATCGTGCTTATTTGAATTAGGAAATAATAGTTATTTCCTTTATATTTTCAGCCAATGGCTGATAAGAATCCAAATGTTGCTGGTACCTCGACTGTTGGTAAAGCTGCTGATGCTGCAGCTGATCAACACAAAGAATGAGGACTTAGGCACTGACCCTGAAAATACTGCTAATGATTCAAGCAGTACTGCTACGCCTGTGCCTCCCCAGCAGGCTCAATTGATTGACCTCGTTCATAAGTTGAATGAGGATAACCGTAGGCAAATGCAGCTTATGATGGATAGGAACCGACTGCAGACTGATATGGCGGTTGAAGACCGATTTAAAGAAATTAGAGACTTGCTTACCAAGGGTAAAGCGGTGATGCAATCTGATGAGGAAAATTAGCGAGAAGTTGACTTTAAGCGCCGTGAAGAAGAACTTAGGTTGCGAGAACTTAAGTTGCAGGAGTTAGAACTGAAGTATAAGGAAGAGATGTTAGCGAAGCCCAAGAAAGACCGAAAGAGGAAACATAGGCATGTGTCATCTGATGAAAGTGAGACTGACTCTTCCGACCATCACGTTAAGGTGGGACGAGAGTGTACATTCGTAGACTTTAAGAAATGTGGGGCTCGTACGTTTGCGGGGTCATCTGATCCTGTTAAAGCTATGGACTGGGTCGCGAATGTGGAGAAAGCGTTTGAACTCTCCAAGTGTGGTGAAAAAGACAAGGTCACATTTGCGACGGGAATGTTGGAAGATGGAGCTGGCCGTTGGTGGAAGTCTATTACAAATCCCATGTCTGATGCAATGGAGAAATCCATTACTTGGGATCAATTCAAGATTCATCTGAAGGAGAAATACTGCCCTCAGGATGTTAAGCGCCAGATGGAGAAAACCCTGCTATCGTTTCAGCAAGGTACAAGATCTGTAACAGACTATGAGCTGGAATTTACCAGGCTCTCGCTATTATCTGATCACCCTGTCGATACTGATGAAAGGCGAAGGGATCTTTTTGTGGATGGTTTGGATAGAGAAATTCGAAAGTTTGTGAAATCTGGCAGACCGAGAAGTTATATAGAAGCAGTTGAAATTGCTAGGGTAGGTGAGCTTGAAATCTATCCTGAGCGAGCGTGCCTTTTTATTGCTAAATCTAGTAAGAAGGAAAAATCTGAGAAAGCTGGGAAGGAGAAAAAGAATGAAAGTTCAAGGAAAGGAGATAAGCAGTCTTCTAAGAAGGCTAAATCGTATGCTGTGACCTCGGCGCCAAAGCCTGCTTGTCCTCGCTGCAAGCAAATTCATGAAGGAAAGTGCGATCCTGCGTTCGTTAAGTGCTACTGCTGCAGACAGAATGGTCATGATAGGTCAGAATGTCCCAGGCGCAGTGAGGCTTGCCGAAACTGCATTACGTTGGGGCACCATGCTAAAGACTGTACCCGGCCCCGATTTGTTCCTCCGCCTGCATCTTCACCTCAGCAATCAGTCAAAGGTTCTTCTGCCCCGAGGAATCAACCAAGATCTTTCCAGATGACAGCCGAAGAGGCAAAAGAGACTGCTGATGTCGTCACGGGTACATTTCTTGTTAATGATATACCTGCTTTAATCCTATTTGACTCTGGCTCTAATCTGTCATATGTGTCTGAAAAGTTTGCTAAACAGTTTGATTTTGCCCCTGTAATGTTACCTGCACCCTTAGACATAGAAACTGCTAGCTCGAATTTTGTGACTGTGAATAGAGTCTTTCGTTCCTGTAAGCTAGTGATTGATGATCTCTCCTCGGACGTTGACCTGATACCGATGTGGATTAGAGAGTTCGATGTTATTATAGGAATGGACAGGCTCATGATGAATAATGCTGAAATCCTTTGTGCCAAAAGGATAATTAGAATTAGAACTCCCGAAGGAAGTGAACGTTATGTTTATGGTGACAGAAAGACTCGGGATTTAGGTCTCATTTCTGTAATGAAAGCCCGAAAATGCCTAACCAAAGGTTGTTCCGCCTATTTAGCATATGCCATAGATGCTAAGGAAGTTAAAAAGACCTTGTCTGAAGTACCCGTAGTTCAAGAATTCCCTGATGTATTCCCGGATGACATCTCTGGATTGCCACCAGATCGTCAAATCGAATTCCACATTGACCTTGTACCGGGTGCTGCTCCTATCGCGAAAGCCCCTTACCGTCTTGCCCCGAATGAAATGAAGGAAATGATGAGTCAGTTGCAGGAATTATTGGAAAAAGGGTTTATCCGTCCGAGTACTTCTCCTTGGGGTGCTCCGGTTCTCTTTGTTAAGAAGAAGGATGGTACCTTTCGCATGTGTATAGATTATCGGGAGCTAAATAAAGTAACTATCAAGAACCGATACCCTCTGCCAAGAATTGACGACTTCTTTGATCAACTGCAAGGGGCTAGCTACTTCTCAAAGATCGATCTCCGATCTGGATATCATCAACTCAAAGTATTTGAGTCTGACGTACCGAAGACTGCATTTCGTACTCGATATGGCCATTTTAAATTCCTAGTAATGTCGTTCGGTCTCACAAATGCCCCGGCCGCATTTATGGACCTCATGAATAGGGTATGTAGACCAATGCTGGATAAATCAGTGATAGTCTTCATTGATGACATCTTGATTTACTCTAAGTCTAAATCTGATCATGCGATGCATTTGCGAGAATTGCTAGAATTGTTACGAAAGGAGCGACTCTATGCAAAATTCTCCAAATGTGAATTCTGGTTACGCCAGGTGCAATTTTTAGGACATATTGTCTCGGGTGAGGGAATAGCCGTGGATCCATCGAAGGTAGATGCGATTCAGAAGTGGGAAGCACCGAAAAACGTATCTGAAGTTCGAAGTTTCTTGGGTTTAGCGGGCTATTACAGAAGATTTATCCGTGATTTCTCCAAGATTGCGGTGCCTTTAACCAGTCTGACGAAGAAGGAGGTTAAGTTTGAATGGAATGAATCCCAAGATCGAGCCTTTGAGACTCTGAAGCGTAAGCTAATTGAAGCACCGATTCTGGCCTTACCTGAGGGTAATGATGATTTTGTAGTTTATAGTGATGCTTCTAAGATGGGATTAGGCTGTGTGTTGATGCAAAGGGATAAAGTAATTGCCCACGCATCAAGGCAGCTAAAGGCGCATGAGAAGAATTATCCAACGCATGATTTAGAACTTGCAGCTGTGACCTTTGCATTGAAGATTTGGCGGCATTATCTGTACGGGACCAGGTGTAAATTATTTACGGATCACAAGAGTCTGAAGTATATATTTGACCAAAAAGAGCTGAATATGCGACAAAGGCGATCTATGGAATTGATTAAAGACTATGACTGTGAGATCCTTTACCATCCAGGTAAAGCAAACATTGTAGCAGATGCACTAAGCCGCAAAACCGGACAAGACCATTATACCCGATGTTATGCTCTGACTTCTGTCGTTTTGGAGTCTGCTTTGCCTGAGTCGATTATTGCCGCTCAAACCGAAGCCATTCGGGATGAGAACTTGAAATCCGAACGTATGGTTACTTATGTGACCCAGCTGACCCTTGATAATCGTGGTCTTAGACGGTTCATGGATAGAATATGGGTTCCCAGTCTAGGAGGTATTCGTGATCAAATTCTGTCGGAGGCTCATATGTCAAAATTTTCGATACACCCTGGTTCTACTAAAATGTATCAAGACTTGAGGACGGAATATTGGTGGCCTGGAATGAAGAAAGACGTAGGACGATATGTAGGAAATTGCATGACTTGTTTACAAGTCAAATCTGAACATCAGAAGCCGTATGGGGAACTACAACCATTGCCAATCCCGGAATGGAAGTGGGACCACATAACTATGGACTTTGTGACGAAGCTGCCCAGGACTAAGCGGAATCATGACTCTATATGGGTAATAGTGGATCGACTTACTAAGTCAGCCCATTTCCTACCCATACGTGAAGATGAACGCCTCGAAAAGTTAGCCGAATTGTACATGAAAGAAATCGTGACTAGACATGGTGTTCCATTGTCTATAGTATCGGACCGTGACAGCAGATTTACTTCTCGTTTTTGGAAGGCCTTTCAGAATGGTCTAGGTACCGAACTTAAGATGAGCACCGCCTATCATCCTGAAACTGACGGGCAAAGTGAGAGAACGATTTTGACTTTAGAATATATGTTACGTGCCTGTGTGATTGATCTCGGTGGAAGTTGGGATACTCACCTGCCGTTTGTGGAGTTTGCTTATAACAATAGTTATCACTCGACTATTGGTATGCCTCCCTATCAGCTTTTGTACAGACGTCGATGCCGAACTCCAACCTGTTGGAGGGAAACAGGTGAACGCCCGATCTCTGGACCAGCGATTTTGCAAGAAGCACACGACCAACTACAGTTGATTCGACAGCGGATTCAGACCTCTCAAGACAGACAAAAGAAGTATCATGATAGAAGACGGAAACCAATTGCGTTTGAAATTGGAGATAAAGTGTTGCTAAAGGTCTCGCCAAGAAAAGGAATAGTAAGGTTCGGCAAACGGGGGAAGTTGAGTCCTCGATTTGTTGGTCCTTTTGAAATTCTCGAGCGTGTGGGACTGCAAGCCTACAGATTGAAGATGCCTGCCGAAATGTCTGGGATTCATGATGTATTTCACGTTAGTAATCTCCGAAAATGTTTGATTGACGCTGAAGCTGCGATTCCTTGGAAAGACGTGCAAATTGACGAGCAGTTGCGATACGAAGAAGAGCCCGAGCGTATAATCGACCAAAAGGTTTCGAAATTGCGCAACAAGGAAATTCCAATGGTGTTAGTTCAATGGAAATACCATAAGGGATCTGCGCATACTTGGGAACGAGAAGACGAAATTAGGTAAAAGTATCCGAAGTTATTCCTGTCTTAGTCGATTCCGAGGACGGAATCAATTTAACGGGGGAAGATTGTAACAGCCCGTAATTTATTAAATATAAATTACAGCAACAGACTTTGGATAATAAAGCAATTTTGTCCAATTATTAGTAATTAACCGAAAACATGAATTTTAAATAGTTAATTATATTAAGTTATAATTAATTATGAAACTTGCCCCAAATTAGCTGAAATAAATTAAATAATTAAATTTAGCTAATTTAGAAATTAGAAACGTGAAAATTGACGAAACAGATTATAATGAATAAAAATATGACTAAAAGACAAATATGCAAATCGGATTGTTGGGAATAAAAGTTGGTCACTTCCGGAAAATTCAGTAGAAAATCTGATTTTTCCCTATTTTCCTATAAATAGGGCATCCCTCCTCATTTCTAAAGTTTGGAAAACTTGAAACTCTCTCTCTCTCTCTCTACAACCTCATCTTCTCTCTAGATTTTCTCCTAAACGAACCGTCGGATTCTCGTGATTTATACGCCATCGGTTAGAGATCGTCGAGCTCTACACGAATCTACCATTGCATGTTAGATTTCGTCCAGATTTAAGGTAAAAATCGACCCCTTTTTCTGACTTTAGTTCGGTTTTGTTGAGCGAATTCGAGTTTGCTCATATCCCCTTCATTTGAAGCTGATTTGCTCTCGTTTAGGACTTGTTTTTGCTTGGAAATCATCTATAGTCGAAGGATATAGCTTGGACGAAGGTTAGTAACTATTTTTCCCTCATTTATGCTCATGTTTAGTTGCTAAAAACCTGGAAAAACGATGAACTAGAAGAACAAATTCGAGAAATTCATGTATAGACTCGAAGGTGTTGGTTTTGAATCTAACCCCCCTAGATTCGAATGAGTGACTTTCGAATCTATCTTCCTTTGACATTGAATTGGTTGTTTCGAATCTGATTGTCAAGACTCGAATAAAGGTAGTTCGAATCTATGCTTAATTTCGAATCTATTCCCCCTAGAATCTAAAGAGCTAGTTTCGAATCTATCCCCTAGAATCTAATGTATGAGTGTTTCGAATCTAATACCCCAAACTCGAATGTATATGTTCGAATCTAACTTCCTAGATTCGAATATGTATGTGTTTCGAATCTATCTCCTTAAATTCAAATCTGGTTTAGTTCCGAGCCAAAGATAAATCCCTAAATCAGATTAAGTTATTAAACAACCAAAGGAAATTGAAAGTATTGTTTGATTATGATAAAACTCACAAGCTCAAGATGCATATCTATTATATGCACAAATAAATTAACAGACTCTGTATGAACCCTTAGAAATTGTATGTCATGTTTCACCTTGCTAGTAATACGATTAGCTTTGCTTAAAGGCCACACATCTGTAATAAGATGGATCGTATTAATCTGATAAGAATAGACTCACTTTGGGACGATAGGAACTACCTTAGACTCGACAGATGACAATAACCTGAGTGTGTAACTAGGGCTATATAGATCATGTTACAGACTTGACATTAATATACCAGAATTGAAACTGAACTGCAGGAAACCGCCGAACTGACAGAGTAAACTGAACAGCTTAATTCTTTAAGCATTATCTGACTACGGACTACTGTGAGTGACAGATTTCATTAATTACTTGCATATATTTCGATACTTATTGGTGAATGTCATCGACTGTATGGAAACTTCCGATTGTTGCTGCATGATTCTTTAATACTATATTGTATCATAGAAACGTACTTTTGACATTGCTGAAGCTAGACACTTGAATTGCCTTGATTGCATGTTCACTTTTACATTTTATGTAAATACTTATCATGCTTACTGCTTACTTGACTGTTGATATACTTGCCGCTGCATACTGCATTATCCGACAGGACCAAATGTGAGATCTCCATTCACAGGAGGGAATTCAGCAGATTCCTTTCCTATTTGACTTGTTTCCATACACTTCCCGTAGGGCTTCGACCTTACACATGGGAATACTGACTGGGTTGCCTCCCAACCTTTTGCCGTCTCTGACGTATTGACTTGCCGACAGGAGCTGATAGTATGTTATATGTGTGTGGTAACTAATGGAACTCTGTTAACTCACTAAGCAATGTTAGCTTACTCTGTCATGACAACTCTTTTACAGGAAAAGCTGATAACGGCAAGACCATAGCAGGTAGTTCGTCCCAGGCTAAGTGAACCTGGACTTTGATGAATAGCAGACTTTTGGGACTTTTGTTGACGCCTATTTTGAAAAGATGATGCGGTCTCGGGTAGCTTGTTCAGTCTTCCGCACTCTGATTGAAGATTTAGAAGCTAGTTTAGACCACCATTTGATCTTTAATATATTGTTGTAATTAAGTAATCAGGCAGATGGACCTGTGGTATCAAACAATTAGTAATATTTATTATTGAATGAAATGAAATATTATGACGTGTACTGTTTTTGGTAACTTGGATGTTACACGTTCCTAGCATACAATTAAGTAATCAAGGAACAAGCAGCAGCATATGTTTCCATACAAGTCAGTATCAATCACCAATAAGTACCGAAACATATGCAAGTAAGTAGTGCAATCTGTCACTCACAGCGGTCCTCAGCAATGCAAGTAATCAAGGAACATGCAGCAGCAGTTGTCCAGTTTCAGCAGTGTCTATCATACGTTCCTAGCATACAATTAAGTAATCAAGCAGCAGCAGATGTTTCCATACAAGTCAGTATCAATCACCAATAAGTACCGAAACATATGCAAGTAAGTAGTGCAATCTGTCACTCACAGCGGTCCTGGGCAATGCAAGTAATCAAGGAACATGCAACTACAGTTGTCCAGTTTCAGCAGTGTCTATCATACGTTCCTAGCATACAATTAAGTAATCAAGGAACAAGCAGCAGCAGATGTTTCCATACAAGTCAGTATAAATCACCAATAAGTACCGAAACATATGCAAGTAAGTAGTGCAATCTGTCACTCACAGCGGTCCTCAGCAATGCAAGTAATCAAGGAACATGCAGCAGCAGTTGTCCAGTTTCAGCAGTGTCTATCATACGTTCCTAGCATACAATTAAGTAATCAAGGAACAAGCAGCAGCATATGGTTCCATACAAGTCAGTAACAATCACCAATAAGTACCGAAACATATGCAAGTAAGTAATGCAATCACAGCGAACCTGAGCAATGCAAGTAATCAAGGAACATGCAACAGCAGTTGTCCAGTTTCAGCAGTGTCTATCATACGTTCCTATCATACAATTAAGTAATCAAGGAACAAGCAGCAGCAGTTCTTTCCATACAAGTCAGTAACAATCACCAATAAGTACCGAAACATATGCAAGTAAGTAGTGCAATCTGTCACTCACAGCGGTCCTGAGCAATGCAAGTAATCAAGGAACATGCAGCAGCAGTTGTCCAGTATTAGCAGTATCTATCATACGTTCCTAACATACAATCAAGTAATCATGGAAAAAGCAGCAACAGATGTTTCCATACAACTCAGTATCAATCACCAATAAGTACCGAAACATATGCAAGTAAGTGATGCAATCTGTCACTCACAGTGGTCCGGAGCAATGCAAGAAATCAAGGAACATGCAGCAGCAGTTATCCACTTTTATCAGTGTTCTATAATAGGTTCCTAACATATAATTAAGTAATCATGGAACAAGCATCTGCTGATGTTTCCATACATGTCAGTAACAATCACCAATAAGTAGCGAAACATATGCAAGTAAGTAATGCAATCTGTCACTCATAGCGAACCTGAGCAACGCAAGTAATCAAGGAACATGCAACAATAGTTGTCTAGTTTCAGCAGTGTCTATCATACGTTCCTAGCATACAATTAAGTAATCAAGGAACAAGCAGCAGCAGATGTTTCCATACAAGTCAATAACAATCACCAATAAGTACCGAAACATATGCAAGTAAGTAGTGCAATCTGTCACTCACAGCGGTCCTCAGCAATGCAAGTAATCAAGGAACATGCAGCAGCAGTTGTCCAGTTTTAGCAGTGTCTATCATACGTTCCTAACATACAATTAAGTAATCAAGGAACAAGCAGCAGCAGATATTTCCATACAATTCAGTATCAATCACCAATAAGTACAGAAACATATGCATGTAAGTAATGCAATCTGTCACTCACACCGGTCCTGAGCAATGCAAGTAATCAAGGATCATGCAGCAGCAGTTTTCCAGTTTCAGCAGTGTCTATCATACGTTCCGACCATACAATTAAGTAATCAAGGAACAAGCAGCAGCATATGTTTCCATACAAGTCAGTAACAATCACCAATAACTACCGAAACATATGTAAGAAAGTAATGCAATCTGTCACTAATAGCGGTCCTGAGCAATGCAAGTAATCAAGGAACATGCAACAACAGTTGTCCAGTTTCAGCAGTGTCTATCATACGTTCCTAGCATTCAATTAAGTAGCAGCAGCAGATGTTTCCATACAAGTCAGTAACAATCACCAATAAGTAAAGAAACATATGCAAGTAAGTAGTGCAATCTGTCACTCACAGCGGTCCTGAGCAATGCAAGTAATCAAGGAACATGCAGCAGCAGTTGTCCTGTTTCAGCAGTGTCTATCATACGTTCCTAGCATACAATTAAGTAATCAAGGAACAAGCAGCAGCATATGTTTCCATACAAGTCAGTAACAATCACCAATAAGTACCGAAACATATGCAAGTAAGTAATGCAATCACAGCGAACCTGAGCAATGCAAGTAATCAAGGAACATGCAGAAACAGTTGTCCAGTTTTAGCAGTGTCTATCATACGTTCCTAACATACAATTAAGTAATCAAGGAAAAAGCAGCAATAGATGTTTCCATACAAGTCAGTGTCAATCACCAATAAGTACCGAAACATATGCAAGTAAGTAATGCAATCTGTCACTCACAGCGGTCCTGAGCAATGCAAGTAATCAAGGAACATGCAGCAGCAGTTGTCCAGTTTCAGCATTGTTTATCATACGTTCCTAGCATACAATTAAGTAATGAAGGAACAAGCAACAACAGATGTTTCCATACAAGTCAGTATCAATCACCAATAAGTACTGAAACATATGCAAGTAAGTAATGCAATCTGTCACACACAGCGGTCCTGAGCAATGCAAGTAATCAAGGAACATGCAACTACAGTTGTCCAGTTTCAGCAGTGTCTATCATACGTTCCTAGCATACAATTAAGTAATCAAGGAACAAGCAGCAGCAGATGTTTCCATACAAGTCAGTATCAATCACCAATAAGTACCGAAACATATGCAAGTAAGTAGTGCAATTTGTCACTCACAACGGTCCTCAGCAATGCAAGTAATCAAGGAACATGCAGCAGCAGTTGTCCAGTTTTAGTAGTGTCTATCATACGTTCCTAAAATACAATTAAGTAATCAATGAACAAGCAGCAGCAGATATTTCCATACAATTCAGTATCAATCACCAATAAGTACCGAAACATATGCATGTAAGTAATGCAATCTGTTACTCACACCGGTCCTGGGCAATGCAAGTAATCAAGGAACAAGCAGCAGCATATGTTTCCATACAAGTCAATAACAATAACCAATAACTACCGAAACATATGTAGGAAAGTAATGCAATCTGTCACTAATAGCGGTCCTGAGCAATGCAAGTAATCAAGGAACATGCAACAACAGTTGTCCAGTTTCAGCAGTTTCTATCATACGTTCCTAGCATACAATTAAGTAATCAAGGAACAAGCAGCAACATATGTTTCCATACAAGTCAGTAACAATCACCAATAAGTACCGAAACATATTCAAGTAAGTAGTGCAATCTGTAACTCACAGCGGTCCTAAGCAATGCAAGTAATCAAGGAACATGCAGCAGCAGTTGTCCAGTTTCAGCAGTGTCTATCATACGTTCCTAGCATACAATTAAGTAATCAAGGAACAAGCAGCAGCATATGTTTCCATACAAGTCAGTAACAATCACCAATAAGTACCGAAACATATGCAAGTAAGTAATGCAATCACAGCGAACCTGAGCAATGCAAGTAATCAACGAACATGAAACAACAGTTGTCCAGTTTCAGCAGTGTCTATCATACGTTCCTAACATACAATTAAGTAATCAAGGAACAAGCAGCAGTAGTTCTTTCCATACAAGTCAGTAACAATCACCAATAAGTACCGAAACATATGCAAGTAAGTAGTTCAATCTGTCACTCACAGCGGTCCTTAGCAATGCAAGTTATCAAGGAACATACAGCAGCAGTTGTCCAGTTTTAGCAGTGTCTATCATACGTTCCTAACATACAATTAAGTAATCAAGGAAAAAGCAGCAACAGATGTTTCCATACAAGTCAGTATCAATCACCAATAAGTACCGAAACATATGCAAGTAAGTAATGCAATCTGTCACTCATAGCGGTCCTGAGCAATGCAAGTAATCAAGGAACATGCAGCAGCAGTTGTCCAGTTTCAGCATTGTTTATCATACGTTCCTAGCATACAATTAAGTAATCAAGGAACAAGCAACAACAGATGTTTCCATACAAGTCAGTATCAATCACCAATAAGTACTAAAACATATGCAAGTAAGTAATGCAATCTGTCACTCACAGCGATCCTGAGCAATGCAAGTAATCAAGGAACATGCAACTACAGTTGTCCAGTTTCAGCAATGTCTATCATACGTTCCTAGCATACAATTAAGTAATCAAGGAACAAGCAGCAGCAGTTCTTTCCATACAAGTCAGTATCAATCACCAATAAGTACTGAAACATATGCAAGTAAGTAATGCAATCTGTCACTCACAGCGGTCCTAAGCAATGCAAGTAATCCAGGAACATGCAACTACAGTTGTCCAGTGTCTGCAGTGTCTATCATACGTTCCTAGCATACAATTAAGTAATCAAGGAACAAGCAGCAGCAGATGTTTCCATACAAGTCAGTAACAATCACCAATAAGTACCGAAACATATGCCAGTAAGTAATGCAATCTGTCACTCACAGCGGTCCTAAGCAATGCAAGTAATCCAGGAACATGCAACTACAGTTGTCTAGTGTCTGCAGTGTCTATCATACGTTCCTAGCATACAATTAAGTAATCAAGGAACAAGAAGCAGCTGATGTTTCCATACAATTCAGTAACAATCACCAATAAGTACCGAAACATATGCAAGTAAGTAGTGCAATCTGTCACTCACAGCGGTCCTGAGCAATGCAAGTAATCAAGGAACATGCAACAACATTTGTCCAGTTTCAGCATTGTTTATCATACGTTCCTAGCATACAATTAAGTAATCAAGGAACAAGCAACAACAGATGTTTCCGTACAAGTCAGTATCAATCACCAATAAGTACTGAAACATATGCAAGTAAGTAATGCAATCTGTCACTCACAGCGGTCCTGAGAAATGCAAGTAATCAAGGAACATGCAACTACAGTTGTCCAGTTTCAGCAGTGTCTATCATACGTTCCTAGCATACAATTAAGTAATCAAGGAACAAGCAGCAGCAGTTCTTTCGATACAAGTCAGTATCAATCACCAATAAGAACTGAAACATATGCAAGTAAGTAATGCAATCTGTCACTCACAGCGGTCCTAAGCAATGCAAGTAATCCAGGAACATGCAACTACAGTTGTCCAGAGTGTGCAGTGTCTATCATACGTTCCTAGCATACAATTAAGTAATCAAGGAACAAGCAGCAGCAGATGTTTCCATACAAGTCAGTATCAATCACCAATAAGTACCGAAACATATGCAAGTAAGTAGTGCAATCTGTCACTCACAACAGTCCTCAGCAATGCAAGTAATCAAGGAACATGCAGCAGCAGTTGTCTAGTTTTAGCAGTGTCTATCATACGTTCCTAACATACAATTAAGTAATCAAGGAACAAGCAGCAGCAGATATTTCCATACAATTCAGTATCAATCACCAATAAGTACTGAAACATATGCATGTAAGTAATGCAATCTGTCACTCACACCGGTCCTGAGCAATGCAAGTAATCAAGGAACATGCAGCAGCAGTTTTCCAGTTTCAGCAGTTTCTATCATACGTTCCGAACATACAATTAAGAAATCAAGGAACAAGCAGCAGCATATGTTTCCATACAAGTCAGTAACAATAAACAATAACTACCGAAACATATGTAAGAAGGTAATGCAATCTGTCACTAATAGCGGTCCTGAGCAATGCAAGTAATCAAGGAACATGCAACAACAGTTGTCCAGTTTCAGCAGTTTCTATCATACGTTCCTAGCATACAATTAAGTAATCAAGGAACAAGCAGCAGCAGATGTTTCCATACAAGTCAGTGACAATCACCAATAAGTAATCAAGGAACAAGCAGCGGCATATGTTTCCATACAAGTCAGTAACAATCACGAATAAGTACCGAAACATATGCAAGTAAGAAATGCAATCACAGCGAACCTGAGCAATGCAAGTAATCAAGGAACATGCAACAGCAGTTGTCCAGTTTCAGCAGTGTCTATCATACGTTCCTAACATACAATTAAGTAATCAAGGAACAAGCAGCAGTAGTTCTTTCCATACAAGTCAGTAACAATCACCAATAAGTACCGAAACATATGCAAGTAAGTAGTGCAATCTATCACTCACAGCGGTCCTGAGCAACGCAAGTAATCAACGAACATGCAGCAGCAGTTGTCCAGTTTTAGCAGTGTCTATCATACGTTCCTAACATACAATTAAGTAATCAAGGAAAAAGCAGCAACATATGTTTCCATACAAGTCAGTATCAATCACCAATAAGTACCGAAACATATGCAAGTAAGTAATGCAATCTGTCACTCATAGCGGTCCGGAGCAATACAAGTAATCAAGGAACATGCAGCAGCAGTTGTCCAGTTGCAGCATTGTTTATCATACGTTCCTAGCATACAATTAAGTAATCAAGGAACAAGCAACAACAGATGTTTTCATACTAGTCAGTATCAATCACCAATAAGTACTGAAACATATGCAAGTAAGTAATGCAATCTGTCACTCACAGAGATCCTGAGCAATGCAAGTAATCAAGGAACATGCAACTACAGTTGTCCAGTTTCAGCAGTGCCTATCATACGTTCCTAGCATACAATTAAGTAATCAAGGAACAAGAAGCAGCAGTTCTTTCGATACAAGTCAGTATCAATCACCAATAAGTACTGAAACATATGCAAGTAAGTAATGCAATCTGTCACTCACAGCGGTCCTAAGCAATGCAAGTAATCCAGGAACATGCAACTACAGTTGTCTAGTGTCTGCAGTGTCTATCATACGTTCCTAGCATACAATTAAGTAATCAAGGAACAAGCAGCAGCAGATGTTTCCATACAAGTCAGTAACAATCACCAATAAGTACCGAAACATATGTTAGTAAGTAATGCGATCACAGCGAACCTGAGCAATGCAAGTAATCAAGGAACATACAGTAGCAGTTGTCCAGTTTCAGCAGTGTCTATCATACATTCCTAACATACAATTAAGTAATCAAGGAACAAGCAGCAGCTGATGTTTCCATACAAGTCAGTAACAATCACCAATAAGTACCGAAACATACGCAAGTAAGTAGTGCAATCTGTCACTCACAGCGGTCCTGAGCAATGCAAGTAATCAAGGAACATGCAACAACAGTTGTCCAGTTTCAGCAGTGTCTATCATACGTTCCTACCATACAATTAAGTAATCAAGGAACAAGTAGCGGCATATGTTTCCATACAAGTCCGTAACAATCACCAATAACTTCCGAAGCATATGTAAGTAAGTAATGCAATATGTCACTAATAGCGGTCCTGAGCAATGCAAGTAATCAAGGAACATGCAACTACAGTTGTCCAGTTTCAGCAGTGTCTATCATACGTTCCTAGCATACAATTAAGTAATCAAGGAACAAGCAGCAGCAGTTCTTTCGATACAAGTCAGTATCAATCACCAATAAGAACTGAAACATATGCAAGTAAGTAATGCAATCTGTCACTCACAGCGGTCCTAAGCAATGCAAGTAATCCAGGAACATGCAACTACAGTTGTCCAGAGTGTGCAGTGTCTATCATACGTTCCTAGCATACAATTAAGTAATCAAGGAACAAGCAGCAGCAGATGTTTCCATACAAGTCAGTATCAATCACCAATAAGTACCGAAACATATGCAAGTAAGTAGTGCAATCTGTCACTCACAACAGTCCTCAGCAATGCAAGTAATCAAGGAACATGCAGCAGCAGTTGTCTAGTTTTAGCAGTGTCTATCATACGTTCCTAACATACAATTAAGTAATCAAGGAACAAGCAGCAGCAGATATTTCCATACAATTCAGTATCAATCACCAATAAGTACTGAAACATATGCATGTAAGTAATGCAATCTGTCACTCACACCGGTCCTGAGCAATGCAAGTAATCAAGGAACATGCAGCAGCAGTTTTCCAGTTTCAGCAGTTTCTATCATACGTTCCGAACATACAATTAAGAAATCAAGGAACAAGCAGCAGCATATGTTTCCATACAAGTCAGTAACAATAAACAATAACTACCGAAACATATCTAAGAAGGTAATGCAATCTGTCACTAATAGCGGTCCTGAGCAATGCAAGTAATCAAGGAACATGCAACAACAGTTGTCCAGTTTCAGCAGTTTCTATCATACGTTCCTAGCATACAATTAAGTAATCAAGGAACAAGCAGCAGCAGATGTTTCCATACAAGTCAGTGACAATCACCAATAAGTAATCAAGGAACAAGCAGCGGCATATGTTTCCATACAAGTCAGTAACAATCACGAATAAGTACCGAAACATATGCAAGTAAGAAATGCAATCACAGCGAACCTGAGCAATGCAAGTAATCAAGGAACATGCAACAGCAGTTGTCCAGTTTCAGCAGTGTCTATCATACGTTCCTAACATACAATTAAGTAATCAAGGAACAAGCAGCAGTAGTTCTTTCCATACAAGTCAGTAACAATCACCAATAAGTACCGAAACATATGCAAGTAAGTAGTGCAATCTATCACTCACAGCGGTCCTGAGCAACGCAAGTAATCAACGAACATGCAGCAGCAGTTGTCCAGTTTTAGCAGTGTCTATCATACGTTCCTAACATACAATTAAGTAATCAAGGAAAAAGCAGCAACATATGTTTCCATACAAGTCAGTATCAATCACCAATAAGTACCGAAACATATGCAAGTAAGTAATGCAATCTGTCACTCATAGCGGTCCGGAGCAATACAAGTAATCAAGGAACATGCAGCAGCAGTTGTCCAGTTGCAGCATTGTTTATCATACGTTCCTAGCATACAATTAAGTAATCAAGGAACAAGCAACAACAGATGTTTTCATACTAGTCAGTATCAATCACCAATAAGTACTGAAACATATGCAAGTAAGTAATGCAATCTGTCACTCACAGAGATCCTGAGCAATGCAAGTAATCAAGGAACATGCAACTACAGTTGTCCAGTTTCAGCAGTGCCTATCATACGTTCCTAGCATACAATTAAGTAATCAAGGAACAAGAAGCAGCAGTTCTTTCGATACAAGTCAGTATCAATCACCAATAAGTACTGAAACATATGCAAGTAAGTAATGCAATCTGTCACTCACAGCGGTCCTAAGCAATGCAAGTAATCCAGGAACATGCAACTACAGTTGTCTAGTGTCTGCAGTGTCTATCATACGTTCCTAGCATACAATTAAGTAATCAAGGAACAAGCAGCAGCAGATGTTTCCATACAAGTCAGTAACAATCACCAATAAGTACCGAAACATATGTTAGTAAGTAATGCGATCACAGCGAACCTGAGCAATGCAAGTAATCAAGGAACATACAGTAGCAGTTGTCCAGTTTCAGCAGTGTCTATCATACATTCCTAACATACAATTAAGTAATCAAGGAACAAGCAGCAGCTGATGTTTCCATACAAGTCAGTAACAATCACCAATAAGTACCGAAACATACGCAAGTAAGTAGTGCAATCTGTCACTCACAACGGTCCTGAGCAATGCAAGTAATCAAGGAACATGCAACAACAGTTGTCCAGTTTCAGCAGTGTCTATCATACGTTCCTACCATACAATTAAGTAATCAAGGAACAAGTAGCGGCATATGTTTCCATACAAGTCCGTAACAATCACCAATAACTTCCGAAGCATATGTAAGTAAGTAATGCAATATGTCACTAATAGCGGTCCTGAGCAATGCAAGTAATCAAGGAACATGCAACAACAGTTGTCCAGTTTCAGCAGTTTCTATCATACGTTCCTAGCATACATATAAGTAATCAAGGAACAAGCAGCAGCAGATGTTTCCATACAAGTCAGTAACAATCACAAATAAGTACCGAAACATATGCAAGTAAGTAGTGCAATCTGTCACTCACAGCGGTCCTCAGCAATGCAAGTAATCAAGGAACATGCAGCAGCAGTTGTCCTGTTTTAGCAGTGTCTATCATACGTTCCTAACATACAATTAAGTAATCAAGGAACAAGCAGCAGCAGATATTTCCATACAATTCAGTATCAATCACCAATAAGTACCGAAACATATGCATGTAAGTAATGCAATCTGTCACTCACACAGGTCCTGAGCAATGCAAGTAATCAAGGATCATGCAGCAGCAGTTTTCCAGTTTCAGCAGTGTCTATCATACGTTCCGACCATACAATTAAGTAATCAAGGAACAAGCAGCAGCATATGTTTCCATACAAGTCAGTAACAATCACCAATAACTACCGAAACATATGTAAGAAAGTAATGCAATCTGTCATTAATAGCGGTCCTGAGCAATGCAAGTAATCAAGGAACATGCAACAACAGTTGTCCAGTTTCAGCAGTGTCTATCATACGTTCCTAGCATTCAATTAAGTAGCAGCAACAGATGTTTCCATACAAGTCAGTAACAATCACCAATAAGTAAAGAAACATATGCAAGTAAGTAGTGCAATCTGTCACTCACAGCGGTCTTGAGCAATGCAAGTAATCAAGGAACATGCAGCAGCAGTTGTCCAGTTTCAGCAGTGTCTATCATACGTTCCTAGCATACAATTAAGTAATCAAGGAACAAGCAGCAGCATATGTTTCCATACAAGTCAGTAACAATCACCAATAAGTACCGAAACATATGCAAGTAAGTAATGCAATCACAGCGAACCTGAGCAATGCAAGTAATCAAGGAACATGCAACAACAGTTGTCCAGTTTCAGCAGTGTCTATCATACGTTCCTAACATACAATTAAGTAATCAAGGAACAAGCAGCAGTAGTTCTTTCCATACAAGTCAGTAACAATCACCAATAAGTACCGAAACATATGCAAGTAAGTAGTGCAATCTGTCACTCACAGCGGTCCTTAGCAATGCAAGTAATCAAGGAACATGCAGCAGCAGTTGTCCAGTTTTAGCAGTGTCTATCATACGTTCCTAACATACAATTAAGTAATCAAGGAAAAAGCAGCAACAGATGTTTCCATACAAGTCAGTATCAATCACCAATAAGTACCGAAACATATGCAAGTAAGTAATGCAATCTGTCACTCATAGCGGTCCTGAGCAATGCAAATAATCAAGGAACATGCAGCAGCAGTTGTCCAATTTCAGCATTGTTTATCATACGTTCCTAGCATACAATTAAGTAATCAAGGAACAAGCAACAACAGATGTTTCCATACAAGTCAGTATCAATCACCAATAACTACTGAAACATATGCAAGTAAGTAATGCAATCTGTCACTCACAGCGATCCTGAGCAATGCAAGTAATCAAGGAACATGCAACTACAGTTGTCCAGTTTCAGCAATGTCTATCATACGTTCCTAGCATACAATTAAGTAATCAAGGAACAAGCAGCAGCAGTTCTTTCCATACAAGTCAGTATCAATCACCAATAAGTACTGAAACATATGCAAGTAAGTAATGCAATCTGTCACTCACAGCGGTCCTAAGCAATGCAAGTAATCCAGAAACATGCAACTACAGTTGTCCAGTTTCTGCAGTGTCTATCATACGTTCCTAACATACAATTAAGTAATCAAGGAACAAGCTGCAGCAGATGTTTCCATACAAGTCAGTAACAATCACCAATAAGTACCGAAACATATGCCAGTAAGTAATGCGATCATAGGGAACCTGAGCAATGCAAGTAATCAAGGAACATGCAGTAGCAGTTGTCCAGTTTCAGCAGTGTCTATCATACGTTCCTAACATACAATTAAGTAATCAAGGAACAAGCAGCAGCTGATCTTTCCATACAATTCAGTAACAATCACCAATAAGTACCGAAACATATGCAAGTAAGTAGTGCAATCTGTCACTCACAGCGGTCCTGAGCAATGCAAGTAATCAAGGAACATGCAACAACATTTGTCCAGTTTCAGCATTGTTTATCATACGTTCCTAGCATACAATTAAGTAATCAAGGAACAAGCAACAACAGATGTTTCCATACAAGTCAGTATCAATCACCAATAAGTACTGAAACATATGCAATTAAGTAATGCAATCTGTCACTCACAGCGGTCCTGAGCAATGCAAGTAATCAAGGAACATGAAACTACAGTTGTCCAGTTTCAGCAGTTTCTATCATACATTCCTAGCATACAATTAAGTAATCAAGGAACAAGCAGCAGCAGATGTTTCCATACAAGTCAGTATCAATCACCAATAAGTACCGAAACATATGCAAGTAAGTAGTGCAATCTGTCACTCACAGCGGTCCTCAGCAATGCAAGTAATCAAGGAACATGCAGCAGCAGTTGTCCAGTTTTAGCAGTGTCTATCATACGTTCCTAACATACAATTAAGTAATCAAGGAACAAGCAATAGCAGATATTTCCATACAATTCTGTATCAATCACCAATAAGTACCGAAACATATGCATGTAAGTAATGCAATCTGTCACTCACACCGGTCCTGAACAATGCAAGTAATCAAGGAACATGCAGCAGAAGTTTTCCAGTTTCAGCAGTCTCTATCATACGTTCCGAACATACAATTAAGAAATCAAGGAAAAAGCAGCAGCATATGTTTCCATACAAGTCAGTAACAATAAACAATAACTACCGAAACATATGTAAGAAAGTAATGCAATCTGTCACTAATAGCGGTCCTGAGCAATGCAAGTAATCAAGGAACATGCAACAACAGTTGTCCAGTTTCAGCAGTTTCTATCATACGTTCCTAGCATACAATTAAGTAATCAAGGAACAAGCAGCAGCAGATGTTTCCATACAAGTCAGTAACAATCACCAATAAGTAATCAAGGAACAAGCAGCGGCATAATGGTTTCCATACAAGTCAGTAACAATCTCAATAAGTACCGAAACATATGCAAGTAAGTAATGCAATCACAGCGACCTGAGCAATGCAAGTAATCAAGGAACAATGCAACATGGAGCCTTGTCCCAGTTTCAGCAGTTCCTATCATGACGTCCTAACATACAATTAAGTAATCAAGAAACAACCAGCAGTAAGTTCTTTCCATACAAGTCAGTAACAATCACCAATAAGTACCGAAACATATGCAAGTAAGTAGTGCAATCTGTCACTCACAGCGGTCCTGAGCAACGGCAAGTAATCAAGGAACATGCAGCAGCAGTTGTCCAGTTTTAGCAGTGTCTATCATACGTTCCTAACATACAATTAAGTAATCAAGGAAAAAGCAGCAACAGATGTTTCCATACAAGTCAGTATCAATCACCAATAAGTACCAAAACATATGCAAGTAAGTAATGCAATCTGTCACTCATAGCGGTCCTGAGCAATACAAGTAATCAAGGAACATGCAGCAGCCGTTGTCCAGTTTCAGCATTGTTTATCATACGTTCCTAGCATACAATTAAGTAATCAAGGAACAAGCAGCAGCAGATGTTTCCATACAAGTCAGTAACAATCACAAATAAGTACCGAAATATATGCAAGTAAGTAGTGCAATCTGTCACTCACAGCGGTCCTGAGCAATGCAAGTAATCAAGGAACATGAAACTACAGTTGTCCAGTTTCAGCAGTTTCTATCATACATTCCTAGCATACAATTAAGTAATCAAGGAACAAGCAGCAGCAGATGTTTCCATACAAGTCAGTATCAATCACCAATAAGTACCGAAACATATGCAAGTAAGTAGTGCAATCTGTCACTCACAGCGGTCCTCAGCAATGCAAGTAATCAAGGAACATGCAGCAGCAGTTGTCCAGTTTTAGCAGTGTCTATCATACGTTCCTAACATACAATTAAGTAATCAAGGAACAAGCAATAGCAGATATTTCCATACAATTCTGTATCAATCACCAATAAGTACCGAAACATATGCATGTAAGTAATGCAATCTGTCACTCACACCGGTCCTGAACAATGCAAGTAATCAAGGAACATGCAGCAGAAGTTTTCCAGTTTCAGCAGTCTCTATCATACGTTCCGAACATACAATTAAGAAATCAAGGAAAAAGCAGCAGCATATGTTTCCATACAAGTCAGTAACAATAAACAATAACTACCGAAACATATGTAAGAAAGTAATGCAATCTGTCACTAATAGCGGTCCTGAGCAATGCAAGTAATCAAGGAACATGCAACAACAGTTGTCCAGTTTCAGCAGTTTCTATCATACGTTCCTAGCATACAATTAAGTAATCAAGGAACAAGCAGCAGCAGATGTTTCCATACAAGTCAGTAACAATCACCAATAAGTAATCAAGGAACAAGCAGCGGCATATGTTTCCATACAAGTCAGTAACAATCCTCAATAAGTACCGAAACATATGCAAGTAAGTAATGCAATCACAGCGAACCTGAGCAATGCAAGTAATCAAGGAACATGCAACAGGAGTTGTCCAGTTTCAGCAGTGTCTATCATACGTTCCTAACATACAATTAAGTAATCAAGGAACAAGCAGCAGTAGTTCTTTCCATACAAGTCAGTAACAATCACCAATAAGTACCGAAACATATGCAAGTAAGTAGTGCAATCTGTCACTCACAGCGGTCCTGAGCAACGCAAGTAATCAAGGAACATGCAGCAGCAGTTGTCCAGTTTTAGCAGTGTCTATCATACGTTCCTAACATACAATTAAGTAATCAAGGAAAAAGCAGCAACAGATGTTTCCATACAAGTCAGTATCAATCACCAATAAGTACCAAAACATATGCAAGTAAGTAATGCAATCTGTCACTCATAGCGGTCCTGAGCAATACAAGTAATCAAGGAACATGCAGCAGCCGTTGTCCAGTTTCAGCATTGTTTATCATACGTTCCTAGCATACAATTAAGTAATCAAGGAACAAGCAGCAGCAGATGTTTCCATACAAGTCAGTAACAATCACAAATAAGTACCGAAATATATGCAAGTAAGTAGTGCAATCTGTCACTCACAGCGGTCCTGAGCAATGCAAGTAATCAAGGAACATGCAACTACAGTTGTCCAGTTTCAGCAATGTCTATCATACGTTCCTAGCATACAATTAAGTAATCAAGGAACAAGCAGCAGCAGTTCTTTCCATACAAGTCAGTATCAATCACCAATAAGTACTGAAAAATATGCAAGTAAGTAATGCAATCTGTCACTCACAGCGGTCCTAAGCAATGCAAGTAATCCAGAAACATGCAACTACAGTTGTCCAGTTTCTGCAGTGTCTATCATACGTTCCTAACATACAATTAAGTAATCAAGGAACAAGCTGCAGCAGATGTTTCCATACAAGTCAGTAACAATCACCAATAAGTACCGAAACATATGCCAGTAAGTAATGCGATCACAGCGAACCTGAGCAATGCAAGTAATCAAGGAACATGCAGTAGCAGTTGTCCAGTTTCAGCAGTGTCTATCATACGTTCCTAACATACAATTAAGTAATCAAGGAACAAGCAGCAGCTGATCTTTCCATACAATTCAGTAACAATCACCAATAAGTACCGAAACATATGCAAGTAAGTAGTGCAATCTGTCACTCACAGCGGTCCTGAGCAATGCAAGTAATCAAGGAACATGCAACAACATTTGTCCAGTTTCAGCATTGTTTATCATACGTTCCTAGCATACAATTAAGTAATCAAGGAACAAGCAACAACAGATGTTTCCATACAAGTCAGTATCAATCACCAATAAGTACTGAAACATATGCAAGTAAGTAATGCAATCTGTCACTCACAGCGGTCCTGAGCAATGCAAGTAATCAAGGAACATGAAACTACAGTTGTCCAGTTTCAGCAGTTTCTATCATACATTCCTAGCATACAATTAAGTAATCAAGGAACAAGCAACAGCAGATATTTCCATACAATTCAGTATCAATCACCAACAAGTACCGAAACATATGCATGTAAGTAATGCAATCTGTCACTCACACCGGTCCTGAGCAATGCAAGTAATCAAGGAACATGCAGCAGCAGTTTTCCAGTTTCAGCAGTCTCTATCATACGTTCCGAACATACAATTAAGAAATCAAGGAACAAGCAGCAGCATATGTTTCCATACAAGTCAGTAACAATAAACAATAACTACCGAAACATATGTAAGAAAGTAATGCAATCTGTCACTAATAGCGGTCCTGAGCAATGCAAGTAATCAAGGAACATGCAACAACAGTTGTCCAGTTTCAGCAGTTTCTATCATACGTTCCTAGCATACAATTAAGTAATCAAGGAACAAGCAGCAGCAAATGTTTCCATACAAGTCAGTAACAATCACCAATAAGTAATCAAGGAACAAGCAGCGGCATATGTTTCCATACAAGTCAGTAACAATCACCAATAAGTACCGAAACATATGCAAGTAAGTAATGCAATCACAGCGAACCTGAGCAATGAAAGTAATCAAGGAACATGCAACAGCAGTTGTCAAGTTTCAGCAGTGTCTATCATACGTTCCTAACATACAATTAAGTAATCAAGGAACAAGCAGCAGTAGTTCTTTCCATACAAGTCAGTAACAATCACCAATAAGTACCGAAACATATGCAAGTAAGTAGTGCAATCTGTCACTCACAGCGCTGCTGAGCAACGCAAGTAATCAAGGAACATGCAGCAGCAGTTGTCCAGTTTGAGCAGTGTCTATCATACGTTCCTAACATACAATTAAGTAATCAAGGAAAAAGCAGCAACAGATGTTTCCATACAAGTCAGTATCAATCACCAATAAGTACCGAAACATATGCAAGTAAGTAATGCAATCTGTCACTCATAGCGGTCCTGAGCAATACAAGTAATCAAGGAACATGCAGCAGCAGTTGTCCAGTTTCAGCATTGTTTATCATACGTTCCTTGCATACAATTAAGTAATCAAGGAACAAGCAGCAGCAGATGTTTCCATACAAGTCAGTAACAATCACAAATAAGTACCAAAATATATGCAAGTAAGTAGTGCAATCTGTCACTCACAACGGTCCTGAGCAATGCAAGTAATCAAGGAACATGCAGCAGCAGTTGTCCAGTTTCCGCATTGTTTATCATACGTTCCTAGCATACAATTAAGTAATCAAGGAACAAGCAACAACAGATGTTTCCATACAAGTCAGTATCAATCACCAATAAGTAATCAAGGAACAAGCAGCGGCATATGTTTCCATACAAGTCAGTAACAATCACCAATAAGTACCGAAACATATGCAAGTAAGTAATGCAATCACAGCGAACCTGAGTAATGCAAGTAATCAAGGAACATGCAACAGCAGTTGTCCAGTTTCAGCAGTGTCTATCATACGTTCCTAACATACAATTAAGTAATCAAGGAACAAGCAGCAGTAGTTCTTTCCATACAAGTCAGTAACAATCACCAATAAGTACCGAAACATATGCAAGTAAGTAGTGCAATCTGTCAATCACAGCGGTCCTGAGCAACGCAAGTAATCAAGGAACATGCAGCAGCAGTTGTCCAGTTTTAGCAGTGTCTATCATACGTTCCTAACATAAAATTAAGTAATCAAGGAAAAAGCAGCAACAGATGTTTCCATACAAGTCAGTATCAATCACCAATAAGTACCGAAACATATGCAAGTAAGTAATGCAATCTGTCACTCATAGCGGTCCTGAGCAATAAAAGTAATCAAGGAACATGCAGCAGCGGTTGTCCAGTTTCAGCATTGTTTATCATACGTTCCTAGCATACAATTAAGTAATCAAGGAACAAGCAACAACAGATGTTTCCATACTAGTCAGTATCAATCACCAATAAGTACTGAAACATATGCAAGTAAGTAATGCAATCTGTCACTCACAGAGATCCTGAGCAATGCAAGTAATCAAGGAACATGCAACAGCAGTTGTCCAGTTTCAGCAGTGTCTATCATACGTTCCTAGCATACAATTAAGTAATCAAGGAACAAGCAGCAACAGTTCTTTCGATTTAAGTCAGTATCAATCACCAATAAGTACTGAAACATATGCAAGTAAGTAATGCAATCTGTCACTCACAGCGGTCCTAAGCAATGCAAGTAATCCAGGAACATGCAACTACAGTTGTCCAGGGTCTGCAGTGTCTATCATACGTTCCTAGCATACAAATAAGTAATCAAGGAACAAGCAGCAGAATACAAGTCAGTAACAATCACCAATAGGTACCGAAACATATGCCAGTAAGTAATGCGATCACAGCGAACCTGAGCAATGCAAGTAATCAAGGAACATGCAGTAGCAGTTGTCCAGTTTCAGCAGTGTCTATCATACATTCCTAACATACAATTAAGTAATCAAGGAACAAGCAGCAGCTGATGTTTCCATACAAGTCAGTAGGAATCACCAATAAGTACCAAAACATATGCAAGTAAGTAGTGCAATCTGTCACTCACAGCGGTCCTGAGCAATGCAAGTAATCAAGGAACATGCAACAACAGTTGTCCAGTTTCAGCAGTGTCTATCATACGTTCCTACCATACAATTAAGTACTCAAGGAACAAGCAGCAACCTATGTTTCCATACAAGTCAGTAACAATCACCACTAACTTCCGAAGCATATGTAAGTAAGTAATGCAATCTGTCACTAATAGCGGTCCTGAGCAATGCAAGTAATCAAGGAACATGCAACAACAGTTGTCCAGTTTCAGCAGTTTCTATCATACGTTCCTAGCATACGTATAAGTAATCAAGGAACAAGCAGCAGCAGATGTTTTCATACAAGTCAGTAACAATCACCAATAAGTACCGAAACATATGCAAGTAAGTAGTGCAATTTGTCACTCACAGCGGTCCTGAGCAATGCAAGTAATCAAGGAACATGCAGCAGCAGTTGTCCAGTTTCCGCATTGTTTATCATACGTTCCTAGCATACAATTAAGTAATCAAGGAACAAGCAGCAACAGATGTTTCCATACAAGTCAGTATCAATCACCAATTAGTACTGAAACATATGCAAGTAAGTAATGCAATCTGTCACTCACAGCGGTCCTGAACAATGCAAGTAATCAAGGAACATGCAACTACAGTTATCCAGTTTCAGCAGTGTCTATCATACGTTCCTAGCATACAATTAAGTAATCAAGGAACAAGCAGCAGCAGATGTTTCCATACAAGTCAGTATCAATCACCAATAAGTACCGAAACATATGCAAGTAAGTAGTGCAATCTGTCACTCACAGCGGTCCTCAGCAATGCAAGTAATCAAGGAACATGCAGCAGCAGTTGTCCAGTTTCAGCAGTGTCTATCATACGTTCCTAGCATACAATTAAGTAATCAAGGAACAAGCAGCAGCATATGTTTCCATACAAGTCAGTAACAATAACCAATAACTACCGAAACATATGTAAGAAAGTAATGCAATCTGTCACTAATAGCGGTCCAGAGCAATGCAAGTAATCAAGGAACATGCAACAACAGTTGTCCAGTTTCAGCAGTTTCTATCATACGTTCCTAGCATACAATTAAGTAATCAAGGAACAAGCAGCAGCATATGTTTCCATACAAGTCAGTAACAATCACCAATAAGTACCGAAACATATGCAAGTAAGTAATGCATTCACAACGAACCTGAGCAATGCAAGTAATCAAGGAACATGCAACAGCAGTTGTCCAGTTTCAGCAGTGTCTATCATACGTTCCTAACATACAATTAAGTAATCAAGGAACAAGCAGCAGCAGTTCTTTCCAAACAAGTCAGTAACAATCACCAATAAGTACCGAAACATATGCAAGTAAGTAGTACAATCTGTCACTCACAGCGGTCCTGAGCAATGCAAGTAATCAAGGAACATGCAGCAGCAGTTGTCCAGTTTTAGCTGTGTCTATCATACGTTCCTAACATACAATTAAGTAATCAAGGAACAAGCAGCAGCAGATGTTTCCATACAAGTAAGTAACAATCACCAATAAGTACCGAAACATATGCAAGTAAGTAGTGCAATCTGTAACTCACAGCGGTCCTGAGCAATGCAAGTAATCAAGGAACATGCAGCAGCAGTTGTCCAGTTTTTCAGCAGTGTCCTAT
>JAANYP010002374.1:0-14905 GCA_020465985.1 Centrapalus pauciflorus | reverse complement strand
ATCTGTATTTATGGGGATAGGAGAAGTGGGGATCTGTGTTTGTTGACTGTTGCAAAAGCTCGAAAGCTTGTTGCAAAAGGATGTGACGCCTACCTGGCATATGCTATAGATGCCAAGGCTGAGAAGAAGACGTTGGCCGATGTGCCTGTTGTTTCACAATTCCCGGATGTGTTTCCGGAAGACTTGTCTGGCGTGCCGCCTGAGAGACAAGTGGAATTTAGGATTGATCTGATCCCGGGAGCTGCACCGGTAGCTCGTTCTCCTTATCGCCTTGCCCCAACCGAGATGAAAGAGATGATGACACAACTCCAGGAGTTGTTAGACAAGGGTTTTATTCGACCAAGTTCATCGCCGTGGGGAGCTCCTGTATTATTTGTTAAGAAGAAGGATGGCACCATGAGGATGTGCATCGATTACCGGGAGCTGAATAAATTGACGATCAAGAACAAGTATCCGTTGCCGCGGATAGATGACTTGTTTGACCAGTTACATGGAGCTTGTGTGTTTTCTAAGATTGACTTGAGGTCGGGATATCATCAGTTAAAAGTTAGAGAGGAAGATGTGCCTAAAACAGCTTTTAGGACACGTTACGGGCATTACGAGTTCTTGGTTATGCCTTTCGGGTTAACCAATGCCCCGGCTGTCTTTATGGATTTGATGAAACGAGTTTGCAGACCGATGTTGGACAAGTCGGTAATTGTTTTTATAGATGACATTTTGGTGTATTCAAAGTCTGAAGCCGAACACGCTGATCATCTAAAAGAGTTATTGGAATTGTTAAGAAAGGAAAGGTTGTATGCCAAGTTCTCAAAATGTGAGTTTTGGCTGCAACAGATTCAATTTTTAGGGCATGTGATATCGGGGGCCGGAATTTCTGTAGATCCGGCTAAGGTAGAAGCGGTAAGAAATTGGGAACCGCCTCGCTGTCAGAAGTTTCCTTGGGCTGGCAGGCTATTATAGGAGATTCATTAAGGACTTTTCAAAGATTGCAGTCCCTTTAACGATGTTAACAAAGAAGAATGCACCGTTTGTATGGGAAACTGTGCAGCAGGAGGCGTTTGATATTTTGAAAAAGACGTTAAGTGAAGCACCGATACTTGCCCTACCAGAGGGTAATGAGGACTTTGTGGTATACACGGATGCTTCTAAGTTGGGACTTGGCGCTGTACTGATGCAGCGTGGGAAGGTAATTGCTTATGCTTCAAGGCAGTTGAAGCAGCATGAGAAGAACTACTCAACTCATGATCTTGAGTTGACTGCGGTAACATTCGCTTTGAAGTTATGGAGGCATTATCTTTACGGGACTAAGTGTCAGTTATACACTGACCATAAGAGTTTAAAATACATATTTAGTCAGAAGGAGCTCAATATGAGGCAGAGACGTTCGATGGAACTTATAAAGGATTATGACTGTGAAATCCTTTATCATCCCGGGAAGGCTAATGTGGTAGCCGATGCTTTGAGTCGCAAAGCATATGCCAAGGATTGCTGTTACACGTTGACATCTACTATGTTAACATCCACTATTATTGATGATGTCAAGGCCGCTCAAGAGGAAGCCTTGAAAGACGAGAATGTTGGTGCTGAAGATATAAGAGCACAGATTAAGGATATGGAAACAAGTGAATCAGGTTTGAAAGGTATATACGGAAGAATCTGGGTGCCAAAGTATGGAGGCATGAGAAATGTGATAATAGAAGAAGCTCATCAGTCAAAGTTTTCTGTACATCCCGGGAGCACAAAGATGTACAACGAGCTGAAAGCAGACTTCTGGTGGCCCGGATTAAAGAAAGATATCGGACAGTACGTGGAGAGATGCCGAACTTGTCGGTTAGTGAAAGCCGAACACCAGCAGCCTTACGGTAGTTTGCAACCGCTTCCTGTTCCGGAATGGAAGTGGGAACACATAACGATGGATTTTGTTACAAAGTTGCCGAAGACTAGGCGTCAACACGATGCAGTTTGGGTGATAGTCGATAGGTTAACTAAGTCCGCACACTTTATTCCGATTCGGGAAGGATATTCTCTGGAAAGGTTAGCACAGATCTATGTGGCTGAGATAGTTGCTAGACATGGAGTACCGAAGTCCATAGTATCAGATCGAGACAGCCGATTTACTTCCAACTTCTGGTCGGCATTACAAGAAGGGTTAGGAACGAGGATTACTATGAGTACGGCTTACCGTCCGCAAACCGATGGTCAAAGTGAAAGGACTATCCTGACACTTGAAGATATGATGCGGTCGTGTGTGTTGGACCTTGGTGGCAATTGGGACGATCATTTGCCACTGATCGAGTTTTCATATAACAACAGTTACCACGCGACGATCAAGAAAGCGCCGTTTGAGGCATTGTATGGGAGAAGATGTAGGACTCCTACATGTTGGAGGGAAACCGGTGAAACGCCGATTGCTGGGCCGGCATTACTACAAGAAACGAATGAAAAGATTCAGTTGGTGGAGACAGAATATGAAGGCGGCCCAGGATCGCCAGAAAAGTTATTACGACAGGAGGCACAAGCCAATCAGTTTCGATATAAATGATTGGGTTTATTTGAAGGTGTCACCTATGAGGGGTGTTACACGTTTTGTAAAAAGAGGAAAGCTGGCTCCGAGATTTGTTGGGCCATTTAAGATAATAGAAAAAGTTGGAAACCAGTCATATCGTCTAGAATTGCCTGAAGAGATGTCGGGCATACACCCGGTATTCCATGTGGGGAACCTTAGAAAGTCGTTTACAACCGAAAACGAGGATTGGGCTGATCACACCGAGCTAAAGATTGACGAAAGGCTCCGGTATGTTGAAGAGCCGGAGTGTGTGTTAGACACGAAAGTGAAGAAATTGAGAAGTAAAGAGATAGAGATGGTGCTTGTTCGTTGGAAGCATCACAAAGGAGCAAATCATACGTGGGAGCCTAAGTCTGAGATGTTGAAGAAATACCCGAAGCTGTTCGAATCCGAGTAACTTCGAGGACGAAGTTGAGCGTGGTGGAGCCCATGCTGTAACATCCTCGGATTTAATTTATTGTATTTGAAGATTATTAAGTTTAAATTTGTAAATTAAGTTAAATTATTGATAATGATTATGTATTTGAATTTATGGAAGTTGGTTGCATATTATGGAAATTTAGAATTTTATTTATTAAGTGAAAAGAATTATTTAAAGCATTGAGGATAATAAATAAAAGATAGAAATCTTTTATTTTATAAATCGATAGTAAATGGGATCTGATGAGTTGAGGGACTAAAGATGTTAAAATAAGGAATTTTGAAATAAAAGACCAAAGGTCTTTCATTTCCAATCACCACTCTCTCTCACTAGAACTCTTTCTCTCTCGGCTCTCTCTCTAAAATATTCAAGATCATCAAAACTTGGATTCGAAGTCTGAAAATTTGAAACAAGGTTGCATTCAAGGAACAATCAACACTGCAATCGAAGAATTAAGGTAAACATTCTTTAAATTTCGAAATTAGAAGCAATTTGGTTCGGTTTTGTTCAAATCCGAAAATAAGATTTGGGGTTGCAAATGTTCATGCATGTATGATATTGTTATGGATTAGTTTAATTCGAGTATTGATGATGTTATGTACAAAATTTCAGCTTCTGAATCAACCTCTAAGAATGATTTTCAGAGAAATTGTGTGTGTTCTTAGTGTGTGTGTTCGACGGGTAGAACAAAAAGAGCAAAAATGGGTTTAAATTGGCATAGAAATGTGTTAATTTTAGTGTTAAAAATGTTGGAAATACATGAATATTAGTTAGTGTAAATTATTTCATGTATTGAAAAAGTACCAAAAATGACTTGGATTAAATCTGGAAAATAATATTCAAAACTGCACATGTCCGAATGGGGTTGGGGTCCGAATTCGGATCCGAGATGAACTCGGATCTGGTCCGAATTCGGATGGGCCCAGATTTCAGATTAGCAAAATAATTTTCAAGTATTGAAAATTTCGGTTGAGGTCCTAATTCGGTTGGGGACCGAATTAGGATGTGGTCCGAATTTGGCATTGGTCCGAAATAGGGCATATATTGAGAACCGAATTGGGGGTCCGAATTCGGGTGGGGTCCGAATTCGGACATGGATCCGAATTTGGGATCAAAAATGGTAAAAACTTATAAAAATTAAGTTTTATGGAATTAAACAAGATATTAACACAATGTGTTGTTACAAATGACTTACAGGTCCCTTGTGGTGTTGTTTAACCCACAGTGGGGTACTTGGTTGATCCGGTTGAAATCCCGAGGAGAAATAAAATTTGCTTAAAGATTAATAACGCACCCACTGTGAGTACCTTTGATTTTTAACATGTCTGCATCTGCTTTATGTTTGCATTGCCTGCTGAGGCCTGTTGTTTCATGTTCGTTTGGCATTCTACTAACATGCGTTTATGTTGATGCACATTCATATTTGTTGCATGTCCGTTCATTTGTTGTGCATCCTTTCGATGGACCTGCGTGGTCGCATCTGTACTCTGATGTTACTGTGCTATATGACCAAGAGTTTGACACCTCTGTGGTCAGGATAGACAGTAGGTCATCCCCGATGTAATGTCTGCCTCAGATGGTTGGTTATTCTTATGCCGAGTGTCAGCTCGAAGGAGCTGCGGCTCAGGTTTGCGTATCAGGGATACGTGTGGAGTATACGGTATGTGTTACCGCGGATACTCTGGGGGCATCATAAAGATTTGTAGAATGTGTGAAAATCATCTGGTATTCACTAAGCTTTAGCTTACCCTTTCAGTTGTTGAATTTTTACAGGAAAAGGGAAATCCGCTGCGGGACCATCTAGCTAGGAAATCTATTGAAGTGATTGAAGATTTCTACCGTTTTCTTTGGTATTTGGATTATGGAATTATTGATGTAATAAATTTGGGATAATGTAAAATGTTTGAGTATGTAGACTAGACATGTAACCTTGTAGCACCATAGGGTGTTAGATTCAGTTGTAATATTTTAAATTTATGTACTTATGTATTTTGCTTCCGCACTATTATTAAGCTATCAGATCATTATGTTAAGTGTTTGTTGGTGATTAATCCTGGGTGAATGGTAATTGGTGGTTAATGTGGCAAGGGTGTCACATGAGTTGCCTCCAAATGCAACAAAACCTCCATCAAAACCTTTGAAATTTGACAAGCATTCAGAATTGCCTGTCATGTGCCTAGAGCATCCACTGTCCAGATGCCATCTTGTTCTATGAGGAGACCTGTGGTTGCCCTGCACAAATAACAGCTTAGTTAGTAGTGGAGTAAACCCAAACCAAATTGGTTTTGGGTTGGCCTTGTACATTGACATAACTAAAAACTGTTTTTGACTTCTTATACTTGGTGAGATCTACTGATGGAGTCTTTGGAGAGAATTTAGTGATAATATGAGGTATCCAACTATTTTGATCATCTTTTCTTCTGACAGTCTCAGATGATTCACTAGCAGCTCCAGTTTGATGACCAGCAGCTTGAGCTGTGTTTGTAGTGCTAACAGTTTCAGTTTTTGCACTAACAGCATCAGATTTTGACTTAGCAGTCTGATCTTTTGCATTAGCAGTTTGAGCAACAGATTTGTCCTTGACACACCATATTTGTTTAAAACTTGATTTAGGCTTTGCCAAAACTTGTTTTTGATGTGTGGACTGTTTTTTAATAACTTTTGAGAATCTGTGATCAACTGTTTTCTTTGGAGCTGCTGTGGAAGGTTTCACTTTTGAGTGCTTTGCCTGATTAGGATTTGATTTTGTGTGATGCACAGTCTGTTTTGCAACAGCTGGTTTGTAAAAACAATCCTTGGCTAAGTGATTCTTCCTTCCACAGTGAAAGCATCTTTTGACAGTTTGTATTGGAACACCAGACTTTTCTGTCAATTTCTGGTTCTTGTTTCTCTGGTTTCCTCTTACCTGCTGTTGTTTAGGAAACTTTTGAACACCATGCTTTTGGCATGTGCAGATAGAAACAGTTTTACCTCTTTTAGTTCCTTTTGATGAAGATGCAGTGTTACAGTTAGAATGTACAGAAACTTGTGGAGTAGCATTGCATTCACTCATCTTCTCTTTTCCTTTCTTACTGGGAACTTGGACTTCTATGGGTGCACTCTTTGTGTCACAGTCTCTATTTTGACTCTTATCTTCTTTTAATTCAGGACTGTTATCAAGGATAGGATCTACAATAGTCATAGACTCATCTAGTGGTTCATTGACAAGTCTATCAGCCACCTCACTCATTGGGTGTATGTACTTGTTGTTGTATGGAGGAGGAGTAGCTCTGTATCCTATTCCTTCTTTGGGATTGACCTGAGATTTGACTCTATCTTTGAATTGAACTTCCATTAGGTGTTCTAGCTTTTGATTTGCTAACTTGAAGTTACCTAGATCTATGTTAACAGATTCCAGTTTCTCATTAGCCTCTAACACCTTCTGTTCAGTTTCTTCTACCCTTTTATTCAGAGATTCTATTTTCTTATTGAGTTCCTTTTTCTCCCATTCATGATAGGTTCTATCATACCCCATTTGAATCTCATTATCCTTATAATCATTGATCTGTTTTTCCAGATCTTCTATGGCTTGCATATATTCATATCTCCTTTCTTCCATCTTAGCTAGAGTTTTGCACATGCTCTCATTATGATCTCTGTATTTTTTAACCATATTTTTGCATGATTGAGAGCAGAGTTTAGAATTTACCTCAGATGGTAGTTCAGTGGAGGAGACATTTGATGTTTCTGCCATAAGTGCTTGATTTTGAAATTCTTCCTCTGTCTGATCACTCCAGTCAAACACATTGTCTTCTTGAGAGACAAGTGCTGTTGATGAGGACACTTGGATGGGCTGTGAAGTCCTTGATGGCTGTTGACCTTGAGATCTATATTCTCTGGCAAAGTGACCAAGCTTATGGCATTTATAGCATTCCACTTTTGATTTATCAAAAGATGGTTTGCCTTCTGTCTTGGCTTGAAAGTTGGCCCTACCAGTTCTTTTCAGAAATCTTTTGGCCCTCATGGTCAGCATTGCATGTTGCCACTTTAAAGCCATCTCTTCAAGATCATTTGGATGAATTTGTTCCAAGTCTTCAACATTTAGAGCAAATAATCCATCATTGGCAACAAATGCCTCATAGTGAGTTTCAGCAGAATTGCCATCACCACCTGAAAAAGAATCACAATTATTTTCAGAAGACAGAAGAGCAGTGTTGTGATTATAAGAAAATGATTTCTTTTTAGCATCAATTTCAGTCTCAAACACTCTTAGACTGTTACACAGATCATCCAATTCTATCTCATCAAGCGTGTCTTTTGTTCTCCACTGTGCAGCATAGACTGTCCATTCTTCTCCAAGAGATCTGAGAAACTTTCTGTTGACTTCATCTTGATCCAGATTGACCTTTGCACTTTCCAGTTCACTTATCAGTTTGTTGAACCTGTCAAAGATTTGAGTGAGGTTTTCATTCTTGCCACCAGAAAAGTTTTCATACTGCTGTTTCAAGAGGTCTTTTTGATTTCTCTTGGTACTGGCATTACCAGCAAACCTCTTCTCTAAGGCATTCCAAAGAGAGTGAGCAGTATAAAACTTTTTGAACTGATGTTGATAAGCATTAGGAATGGCTATGTGTAATAGTGTGAGTGCTTTCACTTCATTCATTCTAGCCTTCCTTTCAAGTTCAGTTTTTGGAGGAGTTTTGACTGGTTTTCCCTCATCATCAAGTTCTGGATCAACTACAGGAGGGAATTCAACAGCTTCCCATATGGCATAATTAATGAATTGAATATGCTGTTGAATCCTGAGTTTCCACATCTCAAACTCAGTGGGCTTGAGCATAGGCACTTTGAGTCCTTGCCCAGATCCACTGCTGCTATTTTCAAATTCCATTGTAAAAGATTAAAAATTTGAAAGAAAGTTTTCGACTTTGAAAAACAAAGAACGACCTGTGGCTCTGATACCACTTGTCAGGATCTAGAACTGAATAACCAATATTAACTGATTTGAATTTATCAGAGTATAAATCAATAATCTTGCTTTGAATCAAAGTTTAATTAAGAAGTTTGCGGAATAACACTTAATTATTTTAACAAAAACTTTCAGAACCAATGAAGCATAAAACATAAGAAGTAATCAAGACTGTTTGTATTGCTGAATTCAATGATTACAATCACCTCTAATCTGTTTTGATTAGACGAAGAACACAGACTGTTCTTAGGGTTTTACAACCTTAGAGGCTTAAGAAAACTTAAACAATAAAGCAATTACAGACTCAAATATGCAGAAAACTTCTATGAACTTCTATGACCTATTCTCTGTATTTATATTGCTTTTTGAACTTGTTTCCTTGAAGGACTATGACTTCTCTGATAGTAGATATGCTGGAATCTTCGTGTAGATATCTTTCCTGAAAATCAGCACTTTCTGTTTATGAAACTGTTGAGCAGCTTGAATCTCTTGACAGCATGAACTGAGCAGCTTGAGTTGTTTTGCTCTGGCAGCTTGAACTTTTACACTGGCAGCTCGAGTTTCTTCAACTAGCAGCATGAACTTTGTATTTACATGAAAAATCTACTAACAGTCTGAGAAGTCTAACTAACAGCTTGAGCATACTTAAACTATTTCCCAACAGATTCCAATTCCTTCTGAAACATTCTGTGAACCAAACACCACGTTAATGAATGGTTTTTATAAAATGATGCATCAATTGGTTGTACCTTACACGTGAAAAAAATAAACGAGTTAACATGGTCAGGATTTAACGGTTGGTAAATTTGACGACGGAGGATCATCTGTGTTGCTCTGGGACTATGTGTGTGTGTGTAATTTGATATAGATGAGGGGTAACATTACCTAAAATTTAACATTTGGAGCTTAAGCTTTTGATTCAGATTTGAAGCTCTTACAAGTTTTTTCACGAAAAGTATTTTCAAAATGCGCTTGAGCTTTTACTCAACAAAATTATTTTTTTTACCCTCCAAATAATTGTAAACTACAACTTTTAATTAATATAAATGTCTTTTTATGTCATTGAATACTAAAAGCTACAGATACAACTACTTTTACCAAACACATTTATAAAAGAAAAAAAAGATCCAGTTCTTTTAAAAAGATTCAGCTCCCAAAAGCTCTAGCTACTAAAAGTAGGGATGAGCAAAAACCAAACTGGAAACAAAAAAAAAAGAAACCAAAAAACCCAAAAAACCAGAGTAAATGATTTGGATTTGAGTTCCCTCTCAAAACCGAACCGGTTTCTTAAAATAATTTATTTTTCTAATATTTAAATATTTGTTGAGTTATAACTTTCACTTGGATTTGATTTTATTTCCTACATTGCAAATCTTTTTTTATTTATATTTTACATGGAATTATTTTTCAGCATTATAAATATAATTGATATTTATGATGTTAAAATGTTAATTAATTGATATGAAATAGTTATTTTTATTAAAAAATATGTGATGTATTGAATGCTAATTAATTGGTACACAAATTCATATTATATTTCTACATGATGAACTTACTAAAATTTTAGTTCAAAGTCTAAGTTTGTAAATTTAATAAATTAAAGTATCAAACTACCTAAATAAATAATTAAATCCAATTTTAGTAAATCAAATTATTAAACTAAGACACAAGTTGATTAAGAATCCAAATGTAAGCAATTATGTTTTGATGATTTATCAAATAACGTTTAATTTTAGTAGAAAAAAGGCATAAAGTAAATAAAAATTCAATTTTAGTAAAAAGACGTTCAAGATTTTTCGAGTTTCAACCGAAAGATCAAATCGTTTGTCGGAATACAAAAAAGCTCGCGTGTATAAACCGAAAAACCAATAATCCAAACCGAAAAAACCCGAAACCAAACGTTTTTCCATTTTAAAAACCGAAATTTTGGGTTTGGGTTCAGTTTCGGTCAAAAACCAAACTAAACCACCCCATGCTCAACTCTAGCTAAAAGCTTTAACTCGAAGCTATACGTCCAACATATAAATTATTATGTAAATATTTATTAGCGAGTTATCGAACACCCGCGCGTTGCTGCGGGGTCTAAAAATATTAATTACAAAAATAAATATAAAAACGAATGAATAAAAGTACAATTCAAATAATGAAAAACAACTGAACCAGGATCGAAGAGTGAAATTGAAAAGATGATATTGATTCAAGAAGCAAGACAAATGATACTGTTAGTTGGTTCTTATTATTGGTTTTTTAGATTTTGCAATGCTAAAATTACAAACAATGTCTTATTAAATCGGTTCGGAATTAGAATTAATTAATTTTTCATAAGCATATTTTGAAAATTTGTCATTAAACAAGTTTAATCGTCAATTTAATTTGTTGGTTTTACGATCAAATAAAAAAAAATTATAACGGTAATGTCTCTAATACATCGATTAGGGGTTGTCAACGACTCAACGTTATAGTATTAATGTTTAATGTTATACATGATTATATTTAATGTAAAAAATCTATATATTAAATAGTAACATTTTATTTATAAAACAATTTTATTAGAAGTTTGTATTGTGCATTTGAATAATAAAGTTTTTTCATAGAATTAAACAATAATAATAGTTTCAAAAGAGAACTCCAAACTTAACTATAATTAAAAACATAATTTTAAGTGCGTAAGAAAATGTTGTAATAATAGTAATCTTCAATGTTATACATGATCATATTTAATAAAAAAAATCTAAATATCAAATAGTTACATTTTAATTATAAAACAATTTCATTAGAATTTTTATTGTGCATTTGAATAATAAAAGTTTTTTTCATAAAATTAAATATAAAAAGACAATTCCAAACATAAATATAAATAAAATCATAATTTTAAGTGTGTAAGAAAATGTTGTAATGATAAATGTTAAAAAAGGACTAAACAAAAACTTATTAAAATAAAAGGGCTAAATAAAAGATAACATAAGACAAGGATGTGTTATGAAAATTTTAAATTTAAAATTAAAAAAAAAAAAAGGAAAAATGTGGGAGAATCTCATTGGTCTAGTAGATATGGTAAATGTATGCATATATAATGTTATATAATTACTCACGTTTATTCCATGTAATGTATAAATCTGAAAAATACAATTTTTGTGCTTTTTGAAAAATAAATAAATAGTACCTGGAAAGTGGAGAAACCCCATTTATATATTCAGGCAGTGGCCAACTGATTCCACCATTAACGATGCTTTTCTCTTTCTTGAAAGATCGCCTGTCTTCCCCCAATTGTCAACTCCATTTCTACTCTCAAGTGCCACCATGCACCATTCCCTGATCTCCACTTTCCGTCCACCGGTGCACCATACACTTCTCTGCCCCCAGAGACACGTCAATTCCCGATTACCCACTTTCCGGCAAAAACCCTACCTCAAACACTCAACATCATCGTTGGTCCCAGATTTAAAGATCATGGCTAAGAAAAAGGCTATAGAAGGTGTGAGCGATCAGATGAATGCGATTGCGTCTCAGAACCTTGATCACGCGCCTGCTCGCCGGAGAGTTCGATTGGCTTTTATTCAAGTTCAGGAACAGCTTGATCATGTCCTGTTTAAGGTTCACCATTCAACTTTTAATATATTGTTCGATTGGTGATTTCTTTTGGTAAAATTTTGCTAACTGAAAAATATTATTATGCTGCTTCTGATTGATGAGCAGGTGGCTCCGACTGGAATCAGGACTGAAGAGGTGAATTTTTCTACCTTTCAAGCAGCATAGTAAATTTACTAATTTACATAAACCAATTTCTGTGTGATTTGAGGTTTTTATACTTGTACCGTTTCCTCTCAAAATCAGATTCTAATTTTGACTTTTACCTGTCACTCTGAAACTACATCAATTACAAAAGTCATGTTTTTTATTTTTTTGAAAGACAAGTTAACCCAAAAAGTTAAAACCTTTGAGTCAAACTCAGGAGTCAGGGCCTCTTTGGAGGATCTAAGACTCAAACACTAGAGCCTTGATTTAATTACAAAAGTTATGTGAATGTTGAACTTGAAAACATAGTCATTGGAGGTATCAATTTGAGTGGATTCTACTTATAAACAGCTCACATTTGCCATTTCAGGTGACAAATATATCTTTTATGTGGGTTTGGTCCACGGAATGAAATTTGAAGGAGTTGGAATTTAAATTTGTTATTAATATGGTCCATGGTGAAGGTAGAAGATGAATTTTAGTATTTGTTAGAGATGTAAGTTGGATTCTAATTCATGTATACGTTGGAATTTAATTCATGTATGAGTCAGAAGGAATGTCAAATTCCTATAAACAAGTAAATTTGATGGAAAATACATAAATTCAACCCTTTACGTTAGTTATCAAAACTTCTAAACAAGCTAAATTAAAATCTAATTCCATCGAATTCCATTACACGAGCCAAACGCCACTTTACTTGTGACGAATTCGATGAACTTTGCATTAGAAGACCAAGTAATGTACCAAATACAGATTACTTCCTCGGAAAAGTATCATTCATTTATCTATTTAGTTGTGTAGCTACAAGGATGCATGCCAACTAGATCTACATATTGGGCATCCCCACTCACAATGTTCCCAGTGAAGGGAAAGTGAGACCTTAGTGGCCATTTAACGATTTCATTTGTGGGTCCCAAGTTATTTGATGTCACGGGCTTCAAAAGAGTCAAACTTGTGAAGTGAGGCCCGTTTGACCCCATCAACCGGAAGGGTGTGTGTTTGATAGGAAACGGAGTTCTCATGCTTATTTGGTAACTCTTTAAGATTTTGTTTTTGTGCCAAACTAAGTGGGCCTTTTGGCAATATTAGCATGTTTTTCTGGTTAACATCATTATCCAGAACATCACTTGTTCCCCTCTCCCTTTTTCTTGACAGACTTTTTAAATCATCAATTGGAGCTAATGCAATGCATAACTGTTCCACTGACAGCGGTTTTCATCCAGTTTCACATTTATTAGCTCAAACTTTAATATGAAAATCTATGAAGATGTGATCCTTTAAGATGTCTGTACTCAAATTAGAGTGCATATTTGACATGTAACTTCAACTGATAACAATATCATTATATCAATAAGAATTGATTCGGTTGTGGTCAAACTATAATCTACAGAAGGCAGAAACAGCTTGAGCTATAAAAATCTATGTTAAATTTGAGGTTGAGTACTGGTTTGACTTTTCATACTTAAAAGCGACTCTGATATTGAGATGGATGAAGGACATCAAAGCATACTGGTGATTCACATATCAAAGCAATATAAAAACCTCATTTTTGGTATCATGCTGCATATACTTTCTACTTACTAACCATATTGTCCTTTACATTGTAGTGGTTTGAGATGAACTCAAAGGGTCAAGAAATTTTCTGTAAAAGTTGGTTGCCAAGGCCTGGAGTCCGAATCAAAGCCGCTGTCTGCTTTGTTCATGGATACGGGGATACCTGCACTTTTTTCTTTGAGGGCATTGCAAAGAGAATTGCTGCTGCAGGTTACGGTGTTTATGCCATTGATCATCCTGGTTTTGGTCTTTCTGAAGGGCTGCATGGCTATGTTTCTAACTTCAGTGATATAGTGGACAATGTAATCGAACAATACACAAAAATCAAAGGTATGATGCTTGTAGGTTAAGTTGTATTCCCTGTGTTCTAAATGTCCAGATTTGGCTTTCGATGGTCTAACAAACTAATGTGTAATTTCGAAACTGTTGCAAGTGAAACAAAATGAATAAACTGTAGATTAAAAATGCAGAAATTGCTTTTTGAGTTTCAGTAGTAGGTCTTGACATAGAATATATATTGATCCTGCTTAGTTTGACTTATTAATTTATTATTACAGGAAGACCCGAAGTGAGAGGGATGCCTCGGTTTCTGCTGGGCCAGTCAATGGGAGGTGCTGTTGCACTTAAAGTTCATCTTAAAGAACAACGTGAATGGGATGGTGTAGTTCTTGTGGCTCCAATGTGCAAAGTAAAACCCTCTCCCTAATATTAATGATTTAAAGTAGTTTCAAATAGACTGCCAATATAAAATGGTCTGACCCTCAAGTTCCTTCAAGATTGCAGAGGAAATGAAGCCCCCAGAACCGCTACAGAAGGTTCTAATTTTTTTGTCAAGACTTATGCCCAAAGCAAAGCTTGTACCTGCGAAAGATCTAGCCGAGCTGGCTTTTAGGGACCCACAGAAAAGAAAATTGGCAAGTTTCTTTACCTCAATTTATTGTTTGGCTAATAGAATTAACTTTGGTTTTCAAGTTAAGTGCATTTTATGAAGCAGAATTGATATTACAAATTGTTTTGATATCATGTTTGGGGCAACTATCGCTCAAAAAAGAATCTAGAGGATATTCCAATTTAGAAATGAGCTCAAATTTGTGGGACAAGAGGAGGGCGATGCTTTAAATAATACTAATAGAAAAAGAATTTCTTAATTTTCAGGCCGATTACAATGTCATTTCCTACTCTGATCAAACGCGATTGAAGACTGCTGTTGAACTTTTAAATGCCACAAATGAACTTGAATCACAAGTTGAAAAGGTCTGCCTTTTGTTATTTATTTCAGTGTATTTTAAGACTCTTGTTTGTAAACAAACAGAAACGATTGTATTTCTAAATAAACTTGCAGGTCTCATCACCATTGTTGATCCTTCATGGAGCTGCAGACAAGGTAACAGATCCTAATATCAGCAAATTTCTTTACGAGAAGGCTGCTAGCAAGGACAAAACCTTGAAGCTTTATGATGGAAGTTATCACTCCATTCTTGAAGGTGAATCCGATGAGAGGATATTTGAGGTTCTTGATGACATTACTGCATGGCTGGATTCTCATTGCTCTGTTCGATAGCTAATTTTCTTGCTGTTAGTAGAAAATCATGAGATTAAAGAAATTCTGTTCAAGTTGCATGAAAGCAATGCATTTGACACACTAGGTCGGATTCTTTATTCTTTTTATTAGCACATTTTA